>LVTN01000785.1:68794-88284 GCA_001649415.1 Musa itinerans
ATATATATAGTTAAAACTTTGAAAGGAGGTTGGGATTTATCATATGTTAACAAGGTTCTTAGAGTCATTTTCGACATGAATATAACTAACACCTTCTAACAAAAATTTAGAGACGCTATCAAAGAAGAGTGTTTTATCACCTTTAATATTTGCTACAAGCAAATCACACACGATTAATATTGGAACACAAAATAAAAGTAGTTTCCTCGTCTCTGTTTTAATTTAAAGATTCATCATAGTTATGGTTAAATTATCTAGAATTTAGCCTAGACCAAAGCCATCTAGATTGTGGCCTAGACCAAAAAATCTTTAAGTAAGATCTTTCCCTAGAATCTTCATGAGTATAGAAAATCATCCTAAATAGATGCTACTGGGAGAAGTTTTGTATTGTTTTTGTTTGAAGATCCGATCAAACCTCTAAATCCACTAAAAATATGTTGCAATCAATATTACATATTGCAATCAAGGCTTTTAGAGTAGATGAGACATTAGTCAAGATTCAACCCTTCATATACGTAGGTGCTATCATACAAGGTATTGAGATCTACAGTTGGGTCTCAAGGGATTTTCATAGTGCTGTAGGGAAAAGAAGAAGAGGTGATTTAAAGTCTCATTAACATTGAGTTAAAAAGGAAATAAATTGAAGGTATAGAAATATAACTCTACTTCAAGTTCTATATATACTCTATATTCATGGCTAGAGTTATAATGTTACTTTTTAATTTACTAATGATATAAAATAATAGTATAGCCAAAAAATAAATAATTTTGAAATATACTAACTTAAAAGGACAAGGTTTCTCTTATACACAATAATATTTGACACATGTACATAATCATAAACACCTAACTAAAAAAACAATACATATACATATCATGTTTAAAATTTATATAAATAAGAATACTCATCGGTCATCATTCATATTTATGCTAGTATGAGCTCGTATTTGTTCATCTCCCTACCTATCACTTGGGATAGGTATTAATATCCTTACTTACAAAATAAAGTCTAAGGCGAGTGATAACTAAGTAAATATAAGTCTCTATAATTTCACTTAGGTGAGCATACATATGTATATAACTTTTCAAAATCATATATGTAAGATATTTAATGATAAACACATCATCTTATAACTTTTTTTAGCATACATAACACTATAACACAATAGATGTAGTTTAAAAAAATAAAATTTTAAGTCGAAGTAACTAAGAATGCATATGTGCATAAGTGGGCACCATAGCAGATCCATAAATTTTATATCTCGTATCATAACATAGACGTGTACTTCCACACAATACGTCATAAGATATACGCACACTTCTATATCGTATGTCATAGCATATACATGTACTCTTATATTATATGTCATTATATAAATATAATATATATATATATATATATATATATATATATTTATATATATATATATATATATATATATACAC
This sequence comes from Musa itinerans, assembly GCA_001649415.1. Taxonomy (NCBI): domain Eukaryota; kingdom Viridiplantae; phylum Streptophyta; class Magnoliopsida; order Zingiberales; family Musaceae; genus Musa; species Musa itinerans. Next base: position 70,241 of record LVTN01000785.1, read on the forward strand.
TCTCACATTGACATATATATACACTCTCATACTGAACATCATATTGTATTTATGTCATAGCATATACGTGCACTCTTATATCGTATTCCATTATATAAATTATATATATATATATATATATATGCACTTTCACTCTAACATATATATACACGCCCATACTGAATATTATATTGTATTGTATGCCATAGCATATTTGTGTACTTTCACGCCACACATTATAGTAAATATATGGTCTCTCACAACATATGTCATAATATATATCTATATCGTACGTCATAACATATCCGTACACTCCTACATCGAACATAATAGAAAATACATATACTCTCATATCATATTTCATTGTATATTTATGCATATAATATATTTTTATGCGTATACAATGTGTACACTAGCATGAAGCTAATGCATAGCTCATGACAAACATATTATTCAACCTATAAACTTTTTTTAATTTTACTACCAATTTTGTTAGAACCATAATGGGATAACTTGATAAACTTTTAAGTTTATACTTAACTGAATTGATTCAAAATGAAGGTATCGATGATGGGCCACAGTCCTCAATGATGAAGTGTGTTAGGGAGTTATAAACCTAATAAATTTGGAATCCATGGTTATGAGATATCTCAATTAATAACCCTATATCTTGAATTACTTTTTTATAATAATTTATAGCAATACATTATAGTAAAATTTTAATAGAATCTCCTCTAAATTAGAATATACATAGCCTACAAATTCACTTAAATTTTTTCGTGACCTGTATGTGATAACTAGTCTATTACTTTCGTTTAACCCAGACTACTAGTCAAAATCCTTTCGCTAAGATTGATAGTAATATACTTATTAGACCCTTATAAGTTTTAATCTTACCAACTTTTCATGTGAGACTAACCGAGGTATTAAAAACTTCCTCAATTAAAAGTTTGATGTTTTAAACCCCACCGTCTTGATAACAAATGTTATGATCTACCATAATGAGATAATTGACCTATTAACTTTGCTTAGTTAAATTATTAATCAAAATACATAAAGTAAAGTTGATGGTAGTACACCCATCAAACCCTTATAAGTTTATATTAATCTAGCCCTCTTCTAATGTGAGATTAATTAGGATGTTATAAATTTATCAATAATTCACTCTATAATCAAATAACCTAACAGCTATTAATCTACCAACTACACAATTTTGTAAAGTAATCTTTCTTCACTTTTCTTGTTGATTAAACCATCTTGTATTATCATGAAATTTTATAAAAAATTAGAAGACACATAAAATAAAATAAACACTAAATTTTAAGTTATAACAAAATCATTTGAAGACTAAATCTCTCTCAATTTAACTATCATCACCTTTTCTATTATAATAAAATTAGATTGAGACCATCTAAACTACTAAAGGTGCCAATTCATCTCAAAAATAACTCTTTTACAAAAAAAAATAAGGAGATTCTATATGCTTTAGATTGATAAATCTATAACTCTAAGCATAAAATTTTGATTAGTCATTCAAAAATTCTTAGAATTTCAACATAATCATACATGATATATTAAAAAATTAAATTTTAATTCGAACCTTAGGACACCCAAAATCAATCGAGAATAATAGCTTATAAACTATTAAACAAAAACTCTAGGTCTAGATAAGAAAGAGTTAAGTTTTTTTACCTCATTCTTCTTTAGAACTAGCGTTCTTGGGCTTCAATAAAAAAAGATTGAGAATCTAAGAGGGAATAGGTGAAAAATTAAGCAAAGGAATCATGCCCTATATGGTTTAGAGAAGAGGACACGATAAAATAGTGAGGAGGTGGGATAAAGCTAATTAGTTACTGAGCTGTCTTAATGGGCTGGGCTAAACCCATTAGGCCCATTAAGCCCATTCGATGCATTTCAAATACGTTGGTATACAAGCGTATCTTGTTGAAGGATCATATATTTACATTGCAAATATTCTAAAAAGAAAAATAGGTATCACTACTTATATAATATTTCAAATAAAGATATGTAATATTTTTTTAAGCATGTATTTTATGTTAAAAGTTAATAACATGAGCATGTATCAAATTTATGAAGCATTGATATCATAAATAATATTTTTAAGTAATGATTATATATGTATATTTGTATATATATGTATATATACGTATATACACACACATATATATATATATATATAGTGTGTGTATATATATATGTATATATATGTATATATATGTATATATATGTATATATATACACATATGTGTATATATATGTATATATATGTATATATATGTATATATATGTATATATATGTATATATATGTATATATATGTATATATATGTATATATATGTATATATATGTATATATATGTATATATATGTATATATATGTATATATATGTATATATATGTATATATATGTATATATATGTATATATATGTATATATATGTATATATATGTATATATATGTATATATATACACATATGTGTATATATATACATATGTGTATAAATATACATATGTATATATATATAAATATATATATATTTATACATATATATATATACATGTATATATACATGTATATATATATGTGTATATATATGTGTATATATATACATATATTTATACATATATATATATACATGTATATATACATGTATATATATATGTGTATATATATGTGTATATATATACATATATTTATACATATATATATATACATGTATATATACATGTATATATATATGTGTATATATATGTGTATATATATACATATATTTATACATATATATATATACATGTATATATACATGTATATATATATGTGTATATATATGTGTATATATATACATATATTTATACATATATATATATACATGTATATATACATGTATATATATATGTGTATATATATGTGTATATATATACATATATTTATACATATATATATATACATGTATATATACATGTATATATATATGTGTATATATATGTGTATATATATACATATATTTATACATATATATATATACATGTATATATACATGTATATATATATGTGTATATATATGTGTATATATATACATATATTTATACATATATATATATACATGTATATATACATGTATATATATATGTGTATATATATGTGTATATATATACATATATTTATACATATATATATATACATGTATATATACATGTATATATATATGTGTATATATATGTGTATATATATACATATATTTATACATATATATATATACATGTATATATACATGTATATATATATGTGTATATATATGTGTATATATATACATATATTTATACATATATATATATACATGTATATATACATGTATATATATATGTGTATATATATGTGTATATATATACATATATTTATACATATATATATATACATGTATATATACATGTATATATATATGTGTATATATATGTGTATATATATACATATATTTATACATATATATATATACATGTATATATACATGTATATATATATGTGTATATATATGTGTATATATATACATATATTTATACATATATATATATACATGTATATATACATGTATATATATATGTGTATATATATGTGTATATATATACATATATTTATACATATATATATATACATGTATATATACATGTATATATATATGTGTATATATATGTGTATATATATACATATATTTATACATATATATATATACATGTATATATACATGTATATATATATGTGTATATATATGTGTATATATATACATATATTTATACATATATATATATACATGTATATATACATGTATATATATATGTGTATATATATGTGTATATATATACATATATTTATACATATATATATATACATGTATATATACATGTATATATATATGTGTATATATATGTGTATATATATACATATATTTATACATATATATATATACATGTATATATACATGTATATATATATGTGTATATATATGTGTATATATATACATATATTTATACATATATATATATACATGTATATATACATGTATATATATATGTGTATATATATGTGTATATATATACATATATTTATACATATATATATATACATGTATATATACATGTATATATATATGTGTATATATATGTGTATATATATACATATATTTATACATATATATATATACATGTATATATACATGTATATATATATGTGTATATATATGTGTATATATATACATATATTTATACATATATATATATACATGTATATATACATGTATATATATATGTGTATATATATGTGTATATATATACATATATTTATACATATATATATATACATGTATATATACATGTATATATATATGTGTATATATATGTGTATATATATACATATATTTATACATATATATATATACATGTATATATACATGTATATATATATGTGTATATATATGTGTATATATATACATATATTTATACATATATATATATACATGTATATATACATGTATATATATATGTGTATATATATGTGTATATATATACATATATTTATACATATATATATATACATGTATATATACATGTATATATATATGTGTATATATATGTGTATATATATACATATATTTATACATATATATATATACATGTATATATACATGTATATATATATGTGTATATATATGTGTATATATATACATATATTTATACATATATATATATACATGTATATATACATGTATATATATATGTGTATATATATGTGTATATATATACATATATTTATACATATATATATATACATGTATATATACATGTATATATATATGTGTATATATATGTGTATATATATACATATATTTATACATATATATATATACATGTATATATACATGTATATATATATGTGTATATATATGTGTATATATATACATATATTTATACATATATATATATACATGTATATATACATGTATATATATATGTGTATATATATGTGTATATATATACATATATTTATACATATATATATATACATGTATATATACATGTATATATATATGTGTATATATATGTGTATATATATACATATATTTATACATATATATATATACATGTATATATACATGTATATATATATGTGTATATATATGTGTATATATATACATATATTTATACATATATATATATACATGTATATATACATGTATATATATATGTGTATATATATGTGTATATATATACATATATTTATACATATATATATATACATGTATATATACATGTATATATATATGTGTATATATATGTGTATATATATACATATATTTATACATATATATATATACATGTATATATACATGTATATATATATGTGTATATATATGTGTATATTATATTTATATATTTATATATTTATATATATATATATACATATACATATATATATGTACATATACATATATATATATATACATATACATATATATATGTATATATATATATGTATGTACATATATATATATGTACTTATATATATGTATATGTATATATTTATATATATACATATATACATATACATGTATGTACATACATATATATATGTATGTATATATATATATCTGTGTGTGTGTTGAATCTCATATTTTGATGATGAAATCAATTGGTGAATTAATGATCTAATCCATGTGTTAGAGATAAGTGATGCCAAACTAACTACGATCGTGGGAAAGACAAAACGATTATAGATTAATCGAAGTTGGGCCAGAGTCGATGATCGGGCTTGGGCTGGATGAATCGAGGGATATACTGAAGGATCGGACGATGCAATGAAAGGTCATCGGAAGTTCCCCAAAAGCTCGCTAAAAGATCCTTAAGAGTTCGTTGGAAGTTCATCGAGAGTTCAATTGAACAATTGACGTACCGGACAACTTAGATTACTTATATCATAATTGTTTTAGCCTTACTTATCGTAGTTATAACTTTAATTTATGTTAGTTTTGGGATAAATCCTATTAACTCAATTAGGGGCCAACTAGGCCTTTAGCAAGGCTGAATTGGGTCAGTCACTTGGAGCCACGTCATGTCACGGATTTAGTTGGTTTTGCCTAAGTCGTCCGGCACCCTCGTGTGTCTGTCCGCAAAGGTCTACCTACCCAAAACTTCCCATCGTCCCTTAGGTCCTATAAAAGAGAAAATAGGTTAAAGAAAGCGCATCAATCGGGATCCACAAGCAAATATTTCAGAAAACACTTCATTGTTGAATCTCGGATTTTGATGATGAAACCAATTGATAAGTGTTTATGTTTTAATCTGCGTTTTGAGTGACGTAGGATGCTTCAATCAGGATGAGACAATTAAAGCTGAAAAAATTATGTTGGGCTAGAGGAAAACATGTCAAAAGATTGGATGTCGGGCCGGAGGATCGGTCGACGTATCGACAAAAGGCTTCGGGCCAAGAAGAGTGGATATTGCGCTAAGATTATCAGAGTTGCAGAGTCAACTGGTCCATTGGGCAATAGGCCGTAAGAGATGATGATGCACCGAAGAATCGGATGAAGTGTCGAGGGACCAATGACATGCCGGATAACATGATTAATGCTTAGTATTAATTGTCTAGATTGAAGTGTATTTTACATGTGTAGGTTTAACTACGATAGTAAGGCATGAAGCAAAATGAAGTACCAGAGTCAATGACGTGATTTTGTTGGGAGTTCGAGAGTTCATCGGAAGTTTGGACATTCGTCGGAAGTTCTGGCGGAACCAGCCGAGAAGTCTCGGAGCTTGCCAGAGAAGCTCATCGGAACTCGCCAAGAAGATCGTTGTGAAGTCCAAGATCTTGCCGGGAGTCCGTCGGAACATTGCCAAGAGATCGTCGGAAGTTCGTCGGAAGATCGCCGGAAGCTCGTTGGAAGAAACTAGACTAAGGGGCTTGTTTAGCTTAAGTATGCCTTGGATTTCGTAGTTAGCACGTAAATGGGATTGGATTTGGGCCAACCAAATTATGGGCCAGTTGGGCCCATGTAAGGACTGTGTTAGGCCCAATGAGAGGCCCAAACAGTGACCCAAGAGGTAGCACTGTCGTGGCATAGTCTTCGAGACCGTGTCAAGCGGTGGTACTATTGGTCTGGGCGGTGGTACAGCCCAAACATAGCCTCCGAGAGGCTGCAAGCAGTGGTACTGCCAGCCTGGGCAGTGGTACCACCCAGCGCAGTGTTAGTGTCAGACTAACACTGGCGGTGGTACCGCCCGTACCCAGGAAACCCGGGATGAGATGTTTTTAGGCTCCAAGTTTGAATCAACTTGAAGCCTATAAATACCTCTCTCATCCCTGGTTAACACACACAAGCACAGAGTATTCAAAAGTAAGAAAACACTGCTGCAATCTCTTTAGAAATTCCCTCCTCCACTCTAAGTTTAGAATTTTGTAAGAGGAGTGTGAGTGCTTGTAAGGGTTGTCTCCTAAACCCTAGCTAGCTTGCACAAGTCAAGAAGAAGCAGAAATTTGCTAGCTTGTAAATTGCATGGAGAAAAAAGTGCTATCTTGCCTAGCTCAAGATGCAAAACATGCTAACTTGCACTTTGCAACGGAAGCAAAATTGCTAGCTCAAACATTGCAATGGAAGCAAAAAATTGCTAGCTTGCAACTTGCATATTTCAAGAAACAAGTGTTGCTTTCATGAACATCTCTAATATTGCTAGCTTACATGATGTAAAATTCAAATTTTTGCTAGCTTGCCATGATGATAAAACTTGATGTTTATTATGTAACGATTTGAACTTGTATATCTAAACACTTGAAAATTGAACTTCTCCTTTTTGTTGATGACAAAGGGGGAGAAATATGATTATGTTATGCATGATGATGTGTTGCAAATATTCTTGATGAAATTTGCAATAACTTAAATTTAGCTCGAATTCAAGGTTATATCAATATGCCATATTGATAGGGGGAGTTTGTTTAAACTTTGGGAGTTAAGATTAACTCCGTCGTCAATTGGTTGTCATCATAAAAAAAGGGGAGATTATTGAATCTCGGATTTTGATGATGAAACCAATTGATAAGTATTTATGTTTTAATTTACGGTTTGAGTGACACAGGATGCTTTGATCAGGATGAGACAATTAAAGCAAGAAAAATCATATTGGGCTGGAGGAAAACATGTCAGAAGATTGGACGTTGGGTCGGAGGATCGGTTGACATATCGACAGAAGGCTTCGGGCCATGGATTCGAGCATCGGGCCAAGAAGAGTGGATATTGCACCAAGGATATCAGAGTTGCGGAGTCAATTGGCCAATTGGGTAATAGGTCGCAAGAGAGGACGATGCGTCAAAGAATCAGACGAAGCGTCGAGGGACCAATGACATGTCGAACAATATGATTAATGCTTAGTATTAATTGTCTAGATCAAATTGTGTTTTACATATGTAGGATTAACTATGATAGTAAGGCATGAAGCAAAATGAAGTCCCGGAGTCAAGGACGCGATTTCGTTAGGTGTTCGAGAGTTCATCGGAAGTTCTAGTGGAACTAGCGGAGAAGTCTCGAAGCTTGCTAAAGAAGCTCGTCAGAACTCGCCAAGAAGATCGTCGTGAAGTCCAGGATCTTGCCGGGAGTCCGTTGGAACATTGCCGCGAGATCTTTGGAAGTTCGCCGGAAGCTCACTAGAAGAAACTAGACTAAGGGACTTGTTTAGCTTAAGTATGCCTTAGATTTCGTAGTTAGCACGTAATTGGGATTGGATTTGGGCCAACCCAATTATGGGCCAGTTGGGCCCATATAAGGACTGTATTGGGCCCAATGAGAGGCCAAAACAGTTACCCAAGAGGTAGCACCATCATGGCACAGTCTTCGAGACTATGTCAAGCGGTGGTATCGCCCAAACATAGCCTCCGAGAGGCTGTAGGTAGTGGTACCGCCAGCTTAGGCGGTGGTACCACCTAGTGTCAGGCGGTGGTACTGCCAAACTGGGCGGTGGTACTGCCAAACTGGGCGGTGGTACCGCCCAGCATAGTGTCAATGTTAGACTGACACTAGTGGTGGTACCGCCCGTACCTAGGAAACCCGGGATAAGATATTTTTAGGCTCCAAGTTTGAATCAACTTGAAGCCTATAAATACCCCTCTCATCCCTAGTTAACACACACAAGCACAGAGTATTCAAAAGTGAGAAATCGCTGCTGCAATCTCTTTAGAAATTCCCTCCTCCACTCTAAGTTTAGAATTTTGTAAGAGGAGTGTGAGTGCTTGTAAGGGTTGTCTCCTAAACCCGTGAAAAGGAGAAGAGGGGTGTAAAAGGTGGTTGGTCTTTGCCTATTGAAGGAAGATCGATAGTGGATGCCGGTGGCCTCGATGGAAGAGGAATCGATGGAGTGGATGTAGGTCACGACGACCGAACCACTATAAAATCTGGTTTGCATTTACTTTCTGTAAATTACATTAACTACAAACTGCCTTCAATATGCTCTTACTTTGCTTTCAAAGTTAAGTATTTCCAAGTTCAATTTTCATCATACGAAAAGATTTTCAGAACCAACGTAATTTTACCGCTACACTAATTCACCCCCCCTCTTAGTGCCGACTCTTGATCATAACATTCATAACCAATGCAAATTACAAACAAACTTTATAAGCTCTGAATGATTGCATAACAAAATGTCAAAATGGTTCACTACAGACCGAATATCTATCACAAGTGTCCATATGACACAACCTTTATTTACAAGCCTAAAATGGCCACCAAACCCAACTAAAATGGGGCTATTAAGCCTTCAACCGTCCCTCTACATGCTGTGCAAAGCATGAACATACCAAAAGACACAAATATATATAAGCATTACATCAAGCATCCTATTTAGAAGTTTGTTTGTGACATTTTCCCCCACTCATTCCTTTGACATCCTCATTGAAACCTTTGCCGACACTACAACTCCTCGCCTTTGCTGAGTCTTCAATCTTCTGCTCTAGTTGTAATACATCTCTTAGCTCCCAGTTGCTCTCCATTGCTATTGCTGAGTAGTCGAACTTTTGATCCACTATGCTACTTCAACTCGCCAAAGACTCTAACTCTAGTGTAGGGTTGGCTGAGTTGTTTTGATCATTGTTGGTTCTTACGGATCCTTCAGATGAAGGAAAAGACCATCCTTACTTTACGCTAGTCTCTTAAATGACTTATGCTGCTTAAACTGGGTGGATGCTTATTGGAGTTTTTGGGTCATTCCTCCATAAAATTTGTCCATCGACTCTTCTTTCACTTACTTGTCCCTTCCAAATAGGTTCTCTTCACTTCCACTTTCGATTGACATTCTGTTGGGAAATGAAGTGGATAATCTACTCTCAACAACACTGATCACCATTGGTGAGGATTTGACAACTATTATTTTTCATTATCTTTGAAGGGTCTTTGAACCTATGCAGAGCTCCTCTGTTGGATAGATAGGAGAATTGGGGTACTCGGTTTCGCCCATTCTCTTAAGAGTTGAGAAGGCAAAGGTTACTTGACTTTCAATAATGCAAGTGTTGGATTCAAATCTAATGATGTATCCTTTATCACACAATTGACTAATGCTTAAGATATTATACTTTAAGCCATCAACCAATAACACATCTTCAATAAAGAAGTTGGATTTATTACCTATGGTTCCTTAGCCAATGATTTTACCCTTGTTGTTGTCTCCGAATATGACATATCCTTCGTCTATGCTAGTAAGCTTAGAGAATTGAGATAGATCTTCGATCATATGCCTTGAGCATCCACTATCAAGGTACCATCTCTTGCTCCTAACTTGTGATGGTATATTTTTCTACAAAAAAGGATGATTTTTAGGTACCCATTTGACCTTGGATGCCTCAAAAATCGATCTACATAGCTTATTATATTGCATTGAGTCTTTTGAGGTTCTTTTAGGAACCCAAATCAATTTAAATGGACTACATTTCTTGAATGGACAATGATAAGCTACATGCCCAATTTTACAACAAAAGTTACATTTGTTTCGGGGTGAAATATGCAGAGTAGGGCCTTTAACAAAGGTGGTTGGATTTTGGTGAGAGCTACTCACAAATCTCATTCCGCCTTTTCTATGAACATGACCCTTGTTGGCAAGGATCATATTCAAGAACTTGCTACCAACCTCAAATTTTTCTAAGGTTTCTTTGAGTAGCAAGTTTTCCTTTCTAAGTGTTTTTAGTTCATCACATCTCATACATGGAGCTAAACTATCATTGTGCTCAACTTTTAAACTATCAAAATCACTAATAAGAGAAGCGTGCTCATTTTTCAACAATTTATATTTTTTACTAATTAATTTGCATTAATCAAATAAATCATGAAAAGTATTTAATAGTTCATCAAATGATAAATTTGCATCAAATGAACTACTCATCTCATTTCCGATAGCCATTAGTGCACAGTGAGCAACTTGCTCGGTGTTGGTTGGCTCCTCTTCTTCGGATGCACTTGAGTCGTCCTATGTTGCTTTAAGAGCCTTCTTGTTTGGTTGCCTCTTCTTGGCTAGGGGACATTCTCTCTTGTAATATCCCGGCTTCTTACATTCGTAGCATAGTACTTGATCTTTCTTGGGTTCAAATTTATTTTTAGTGTCATTTTTAAATTTATTTTTTTTTATAAATTTTTAAAATTTTTTTGTTAACAGTGCCAAGTCTTCATCAACGTCCTCATCACTTGAGTTTTCTTTCAAGTGATCTTTTTGGGTTCTTAGTGCCATATCCTTTCTGTTCTTTGGAAGGGTATCCTCAAGCTCTTCATGAGCTTTATAAGTCATCTCATAGGTCATTAGTGACATAATTAGTTCTTCAAGAGGAAAATTATTTAAATCTTTGGCCTCTTGAATGACCATGACTTTAGGGTCCCAACTCTTTGAAAGGGATCTTAAAATTTTATTAACAAGTTCAAAATCCGAGAAACATTTACCAAGTCCTTTTAGACCATTTACTACATCAGTAAATCGGGTGTACATGTCTCTAATGGTCTCACTCGGTTTCATCCGAAACAACTCATAAGTGTGCACTAAAAGATTATTTTTTGACTCCTTCACTTTACTAGTGCCTTCATGAATCACTTCGAGTGTGTGCCAAATATCAAAAGCTGATTCACAAATAGACACACAATTGAACTTATTTTAATCTAAAACACAAAACAAGGCATTCATATCTTTGCGTTTAAGGCGAAAGTCTTCTTCTCCAACTCATTCCAATCGTTCATTGGAAAAGAAGACTTTTGAAACTCATTTTCTATAATATTTCATAAATTCGAAATCCATTGAAATTAGGAAGATCCTCATTCTAATCTTCCAATATGTGTAATCCGTCCCATTGAACATGGGCAGATGTGTAATTGAATGACCCTCTTAGTTGCCAGCATATGCCATCTCTCTTGGGTTTTAAACCAAATGAGAGTAAACCTTGCTCTTATACCAAATGTTAGGATCAAGAGCGGCATTAAGAGGGGGGGTGAATTAGTGCAGCAAAAAATTCTTCGATTTTCATATAAAGTTTATCTCGATTCAAATCGTTTCGGAAAGATGTTGAACTTAAAACTTTCGTAAGAATGTAAAGAGAAGCTCAAGGAGGTTTGCAGTAAAGTAAATTGTATAAAGGAAAAGCAAACCAGAATTTAGAGTGGTTTGATCAATGAGACCTACATCCACTTTCGGATTTCTCCTTTGTCGTGGTCAACGGCGTCCACTAAAGGCCTTCCTTCAATAGGTGAAGACAAACCACCTTTTACAGCACTTTCTCCTTTTGTCGGGTTTAGGACATAACCCTTACAAGCCTTACTCCTCTTTCTTGAATGGTTACAATGCTAAGAGAGTGAGGAGGAAAACTCTAGTATTTTTACACCCCAATGATTCAAGATTATAATCACACTTAGGTACCCTTTTATGCAGAAAAGAGTGAGGTATTTATAGGCCCCAATAGCATAAAAAATGGAGCCAAAAAGTGTCTTATCCCGGATTTCCAAGGTACTGGCGATACCAGCGCCATTACTGGGCGGTACCACCGCCCAATCTAGTCGGTACCATCGCTTGACAAGGGCGGTACCACTGTTGGCAGCATTAACTGCTAGCGGTACCACTGCCTGACAAGGGCAGTACCACCGCCCAGAATTCCTAGGAGACCAAGTCTCCTAGGTGGTGCCACCACCGGCCATGTTTTCAGGTGCTGAATGGGCTATTCAATCCAGCCCAATTCAGCCCTATTAAGGGTAGTGGGCCCCTAATTAAGTTAGTGGGATTGTCTTCCAATCTTAACTTAATTTATGGTCTAACTACAATAACTAAGACATAATCATAGCACTTCTTGTTCCGGTGCATCAATTGCTCTTCGACGAGCTTCCGGTGAACTTCCGGCAATCATCCGACGAACTCTCGGCAATGTTCTGGTGCACTCCCAGTAAGCTCCTGGACTTTACGACAATCTTCTTAGCGAGTTTCGACGAGCTTCTTTGGCAAGCTCCTAGACTTCTCGATTGGTTCTGGTAGAACTTCCGACGAACGTTTGGACTTCCGACGAACGTTTGGACTTCCGACGAACTCTTGAACTCGCAACGAGATCTCGATCTTGATTCCGGCATAACACCTGCTTTATGTCTTACTGCTATTGTAGTTAATCCTGTACACTTTTCTCAACATATAGATTAGATCAAATAATTTATAATTAACTTCATCATCAAAATATGAGATTCAACAGTACTGCCTAGTGTCTAGCTGCAGGCGGTGGTACTGCCAAACTGGGCGGTGGTACCGCCCAGCATAGTGTCAATGTTAGACTGACACTAGTGGTGGTACCGCCCGTACCTAGGAAACCCGGGATAAGATATTTTTAGGCTCCAAGTTTGAATCAACTTGAAGCCTATAAATACCCCTCTCATCCCTAGTTAACACACACAAGCACAGAGTATTCAAAAGTGAGAAATCGCTGCTGCAATCTCTTTAGAAATTCCCTCCTCCACTCTAAGTTTAGAATTTTGTAAGAGGAGTGTGAGTGCTTGTAAGGGTTGTCTCCTAAACCCGTGAAAAGGAGAAGAGGGGTGTAAAAGGTGGTTGGTCTTTGCCTATTGAAGGAAGATCGATAGTGGATGCCGGTGGCCTCGATGGAAGAGGAATCGATGGAGTGGATGTAGGTCACGACGACCGAACCACTATAAAATCTGGTTTGCATTTACTTTCTGTAAATTACATTAACTACAAACTGCCTTCAATATGCTCTTACTTTGCTTTCAAAGTTAAGTATTTCCAAGTTCAATTTTCATCATACGAAAAGATTTTCAGAACCAACGTAATTTTACCGCTACACTAATTCACCCCCCCTCTTAGTGCCGACTCTTGATCATAACATTCATAACCAATGCAAATTACAAACAAACTTTATAAGCTCTGAATGATTGCATAACAAAATGTCAAAATGGTTCACTACAGACCGAATATCTATCACAAGTGTCCATATGACACAACCTTTATTTACAAGCCTAAAATGGCCACCAAACCCAACTAAAATGGGGCTATTAAGCCTTCAACCGTCCCTCTACATGCTGTGCAAAGCATGAACATACCAAAAGACACAAATATATATAAGCATTACATCAAGCATCCTATTTAGAAGTTTGTTTGTGACATTTTCCCCCACTCATTCCTTTGACATCCTCATTGAAACCTTTGCCGACACTACAACTCCTCGCCTTTGCTGAGTCTTCAATCTTCTGCTCTAGTTGTAATACATCTCTTAGCTCCCAGTTGCTCTCCATTGCTATTGCTGAGTAGTCGAACTTTTGATCCACTATGCTACTTCAACTCGCCAAAGACTCTAACTCTAGTGTAGGGTTGGCTGAGTTGTTTTGATCATTGTTGGTTCTTACGGATCCTTCAGATGAAGGAAAAGACCATCCTTACTTTACGCTAGTCTCTTAAATGACTTATGCTGCTTAAACTGGGTGGATGCTTATTGGAGTTTTTGGGTCATTCCTCCATAAAATTTGTCCATCGACTCTTCTTTCACTTACTTGTCCCTTCCAAATAGGTTCTCTTCACTTCCACTTTCGATTGACATTCTGTTGGGAAATGAAGTGGATAATCTACTCTCAACAACACTGATCACCATTGGTGAGGATTTGACAACTATTATTTTTCATTATCTTTGAAGGGTCTTTGAACCTATGCAGAGCTCCTCTGTTGGATAGATAGGAGAATTGGGGTACTCGGTTTCGCCCATTCTCTTAAGAGTTGAGAAGGCAAAGGTTACTTGACTTCGCCCGCCTCCTCGAAGGTTGTACTCCATGTATCTGAAGCACTTGAAGTATTTGCACTCCTTGCGTTGAGTTAGCTACTGTGATTCACCTTCTTAATGTCATCGAACTTCTGGAATGCAATAAGTTTTCACCCCAACTTGGAGTAAGTCTCTAATAGTTTTGGTCGCCTCTAGGATTGTACTGTCTTGTCCATCAACCCTGTCGCCTACTCCACAGAGTAGCAAAGGTATAGCACCGCATACTGCCTACTTCGTTCCTTGGTCATGCACTCTTGCATCACCCAAAGTCCTTCACTTTCGACTATTATGATGAGAAGCTCATTGACACCGATCTTACGAAGTTCTCTGGCCTCTGCCCTTCAGCCTTGTCTTAGTATTTAGAGTTTGCCTCTGCATTCTCCACCTTCTCGATGCCTTTTACGACCAAGCGTTCTCCCTCCATGAGAACAAAGGATTGATGGCTTCACGGAAGTTATGCCTCTGTGGTACTATACCCATGGCCCTACTATCCATCGCCTCGCATTTGCATCCTTTTCTTCATGATCGGTAAATCTACCTCTGTGGCACTGTGGCACTCCTTCGAGTCCACCTCCATTCTAATCGATGCTTGGTTTTGGGTAGCTAAGTCCCTATAGACTCGTCGTCGCTTCCTTGCCCTTTTCGACCCCCTACTTCAACACCTCTGTGTTCTCCAAGCAATTCCCCTTAGTCGATGGAAAGATAGACTGTAACTACAATACATAGCCTCTGCCATCATGTTATAGGGTTTGCACCAATTCTATTTTCCTTAGCTTCCTTGGTAGCAACGTTCGCTTACTCGACCTTGTCCTCTGACTTGCTGGGCTCCCTTAAATGAATATAGGCTCTAGAGCAGTCCAACTCTCCAGTTGCTTTGATATACCTCTGCATGATCAAGTCCCTCACATAGGACTCACTAGTACTTGCATTCGAACTTTTCCCTCGATGGTACACAACCCCCATATGCTGATGACCAAGGCTTTCATTCGATGCAAAATTCGATGCACGCACGGAAGACTCGCCACTACGGTACCTTGGCTTTCACTCATTGAATCCATAGCCTTCTTGCCATCATGTTGTTCACTAAAGTGGAGCTCCCAATAGCTCCCGATCATACCTCTGTATGATATAGTCCCTAACGGGACTATATTCGTGTATATAGCATTGCCACGAACTATTCCACCACGATTCGCTGCACTATGTCGCCTCCTGGTGACATCTCCATTGCATTCTGATCCTTATGGGATGAACTCAGATTGTGATCCCTCCAAGTGTGGCTTCTGCCACCACATCACAAGGCCTCTTCCACCTTCGATTGTGTTCGCTCCTTTGGCAATCGATCTTCGTCCATCCACTCTTGGGTCACACCTAGACAAAGCACCGTTCTAGGACAATCCGTCACCTAGTAGCTCTCGAAGTCCACCAACTTCGCTAAAATTAGTGGACCATTATCTGGATCCTAGGCCTCTACCCCTACCAGCATAATCTGCGTTACGCATCGCTTCCTTCATGCAACTTGAATGGCAGCACTATGGCATATTCTTCAAGAGTACATGCCTCCGCGTCCTCTTGCCCCATGCCAAGGCCTTCTGAATCCAACTTTACCTCTACAAGTTGAGTTGTCTTAATTCCTCCGTCAAATGCTTCTCTGAGGTAAGGTACATGTACCTCGAAGCTCCCTTCATCTTTGGCACCATGCAGAATGAGCCAGCTCCATCAGAATGAGGGACCCATGGAACAACATGATCCCGCTCTTGCCTTTGCAAGAGTCCATGTCCTTGACCTTTGTCTAAGGAAAGCTTTGTGCCTCCGCTCCATGTTCCATCTTCTATGCTAGCTCTCTTCATGCAACTTGGGTACTTCGTAAAGTTACACCCAAGTTGCTCCGCTCCTCATTTTGCATTGAGTTGAAGGTGGCCCTCGCGCCCAGCATTCCATGGGTCAGCCCTCTATTAAATCCGATCTCCATATTGACTCTAAGTGTACCTTTATCATGTGTTGCCTTGGATCGCTCCCCCACTTGATCTCGTAATGTATCCCCTCAATGTATTATCTCAAGCGAGATCATGTGACAACTCCTTGCCACCCGCTCAGTCCATTGAGCTTTTTTATGAAGTTGTTTTTGAGGTACTCCTCTGCAACATGTGCGGTCCGTTGCACTTGGTTCTGTTGAAAAATCTTGGGGGCGACATCACATGCGCAG
Organism: Musa itinerans; assembly: GCA_001649415.1. Lineage (NCBI taxonomy): Eukaryota > Viridiplantae > Streptophyta > Magnoliopsida > Zingiberales > Musaceae > Musa > Musa itinerans. The sequence continues at coordinate 87,744 of LVTN01000785.1, forward strand.
CGGAAGAACAAGAAAATAAAATCCCCTATTCCCAAAGAGATGTTCGTCGTCATGCAAAGATTGGTGTGCAAAATCTATGAAACTTAAAACTGCGTATAGAGTAGATTATGTTACCTAGGGAGATCGTATATCCCTGTTTCCTTGTAGATCTTTAGGAGAGGGTGAAGGAGGTCAAGCGTCCTCCTCTCTAGTGGTGATCCACACGGCAGGGTTGTGACGACGCTCCTCAAAACTCCAGGCCTGCTCTGAGGTGGAGAGGGGGAGGAGAATAGGAGAGGCAAGCAAAGGCTATAGCCTATGAGGCTCTGAATCCCTCCTATTTATAGAGGTCCCTTGTCAAACCCTAATAGATCCTCCCCTAGTGGGCATTGGATCTGCATCTAATTATCCAAGCCTTTTAGATTAGTGGATCTCTATCCAATAATCTCTTATGGGCTCTTATTGGATCTCGTCCATGGGATCCAATAACTCAGGGGCTTATTGGATATCCATTAAGTCAGGGGCTCCGGCGGATATCTCATATCCGAACCTCTACTCATCG
>LVTN01000785.1:110336-136150 GCA_001649415.1 Musa itinerans
TCTATCATTACATTGGGCTTCTAGTCTACGGTTTGACTCACCAAACATCAAAACTTCGTGGTCCACACCATCACATCATGAGCAGTTTATTGTTATTTTAGAAGCCCAATGTAATGATAGAATTCTAATATTGTGGACCACGAAGTTTTATAATTCTACTATGACGAAGTTTTGATGTTTGGTGAGTCAAACCGTAGACTAGAAGCCCAATGTAATGATAGAATTCTAATATTGTGGACCACGAAGTTTTATAATTCTACTATGACGAAGTTTTGATGTTTGGTGAGTCAAACCGTAGACTAGAAGCCCAATGTAATGATAGAATTCTAATATTGTGGACCACGAAGTTTTATAATTCTACTATGACGAAGTTTTGATGTTTGGTGAGTCAAACCGTAGACTAGAAGCCCAATGTAATGATAGAATTCTAATATTGTGGACCACGAAGTTTTATAATTCTACTATGACGAAGTTTTGATGTTTGGTGAGTCAAACCGTAGACTAGAAGCCCAATGTAATGATAGAATTCTAATATTGTGGACCACGAAGTTTTATAATTCTACTATGACGAAGTTTTGATGTTTGGTGAGTCAAACTACATGAGCACTCCCCTGTCCTCTTTCATGCAACTCCACATTTCTTTCTGCATATTATTTATTAGCTGACGATACTGAGAAAATTCTAATGCTGCTGTCATTCTCAAATTAATCTCTATATATATATATATATATATATATATATATATATATAAATTTAAAGACTTGTAGACTTCAAATAGTTTATGGAGAAGGTACTGAAGAGGGCACTGACTTTAAGATATGTTCATCACTATTCTCCTTAGTTGTGATGAACAGATTTATCAATCTCGCCACTCCATCAATTACAAACACATAGTCAATGTATACATCATAACCTAAATTAATTTACTAGGGCTTCCAATATCTTTATGACATTTGATCGACTTGTAACACCAACTCTAGGAAAAGATCAAACAATATATTATTTATCGACCAACAAATTAATGATCGACCAATATCAAAATGATGAGGACAGTAAAGAATCCTACCAATGGACTCCAAAAGTTAACCTACACAAAATAAAACCAAATTAACGCATCCTTTTGTAGGTTAGGGGAGGATAGATAAGTCCATATTGGACCACAATATCACAGACATCCTCGCCAGTTTAAAATTTTCGTGGATCAAACTGCTTGATTTAATCATCAGTGTCGGATGCAAATGGATAATGCTCTCTCTCTCTCTCTCTCTCTCTCTATATTTTAAAAATAAAATATAAAAAAAAATATATAGTTATATATATGTAGACAACAACAAGGATAAAATGGTAAAGGAATCATAGGATAACAAATTCCACTTTTTGATTGAAGATATATTATTGGTTGATGGCTTAAAGCATAATCTTTTAAGCATTAGTCAATTGTGTGACAAAGAATATATCATTAGAGTTGAATTCAATACTTGCATTATTAAAAAATCATACAAAAATATATTTATGATTGTCCTAAAATAAAATAATATATATACTATTAACATTGATGATCTTTGTAACAAAATGTGTTTTTTGGTTTTGAATGATGACGCTTAGTTTTGGTATAGGAGATTAGGTCATGCTAGCATGAAACTAATCTCTCATCTAGAGAACTTGTAAGAGGTATTCTGAACATTAAGTTTGTTAAAGAAAATGTGTGTGATGCTTGTCAATTAGGAAAATAAATAAAAGGTAGTTTCAAGTCAAAGAATCAAATAAGCACCTATAGACCATTGCAATTAATTCATATGGATTTATTTGGACCAATTGATACAACAAACCTATGAGGTAGCAAATATGCCTTTATAATTGTAAATGATTATAGTAGATACACTTGGACATACTCTAGAGAACTTGTAAGAGGTATTCTGAACATTAAGTTTGTTAAAGAAAATGTGTGTGATGCTTGTCAATTAGGAAAATAAATAAAAGGTAGTTTCAAGTCAAAGAATCAAATAAGCACCTATAGACCATTGCAATTAATTCATATGGATTTATTTGGACCAATTGATACAACAAACCTATGAGGTAGCAAATATGCCTTTATAATTGTAAATGATTATAGTAGATACACTTGGACATACTTCTTGAAACACAAAATTGATTGCTTTAAGTATTTTTCCAAGTTTTATAAACTTGTTCAAAACAAAAAATACTTTATGATTTCATCAATTCAGAGTGATCATGGTGGTGAATTTTAAAACCATGATTTCCTAAATTTTTATGAATCTAATGGATACAACCATAATTTCTCTACTTTAAGGAATCCTTAACAAAATTTAGTAGAAAGAAAATATTTTTGGGCCGAAGCCATTAACATGACATGCTATGTCATGAATAGGGTTCTAGTAAGACCATTGCTTTTCAAAACTCTTTATGAATTATGGAATAACAAAAAACCTAACATTTTATATTTTAAAGTTTTCGGTTGTAAATGTTTTATCTTGAATAAAAAAGATGCCTTAGGAAAATTTGATGCAAAATCCGATGAAGGCATTTTTCTTGGTTATTCTTCTATTTCAAAAGTCTTTCGTATCTTTAATAAAAGAACTTTGATTATAGAAGAGTCTATTCATGTTATCTTTAATGAAGTCTTTGAATTTAAGAAAAATAATTTTGATGATGATTTTAATTTTGATGCTTTGAATTTAAATGAACCATCTCCTCCAACTAGGAATTTGGATACTTATTCTTTCAAAACATCATTACCTAAGGAGTGGAAGTATGTAGATGCTCATCCTAAGGAGCTAATCATAGGAGACACATCAAAGGGTATTCAAACTAGTTCTTCCTTTAAAAATTTTTGTGTTAACGCCGCTTTTCTTTCTCAAATTGAACCGAAATATATTGACGAAGCCTTGAAAGATGATTCATGGGTTATTGCAATGCTAGAAGAGTTGAACCAGTTTGAGAGAAATAAGGTGTGGAAGCTTGTTCCAAGACTTAGTGACCATTTAATTATTGATACTAAGTGGATCTTTAGAAACAAGCAAAATGAATTTGGTATTGTGGTTAGAAATAAGGCTAGATTAGTTGCCAAGGGTTTCAACCAACAAGAATGTATCGATTATAAAGAAACCTTCGCTCTTGTGGCAGGATTAGAAGCCATAAGGATGCTCCTTGCCTATGCTAGTAGTAATAATTTTAAGTTATTTCAAATATATGTTAAAAGTGCTTTCATTTAAAAGGAATTTACTGAAGAAGTGTATGTTGAACAACCACCTAGATTTGAGAACTCTCTTTTTCTTAATCATGTGTTAAGTTAACTAAAGCACTATATGGATTAAACCAGCCCCGAGGGCTTGGTATTAGAGACTTAGCTCCTTTATTATCCAAAATAATTTCTCTAAAAGCAAGGTCGATACTACATTATTTATTAAAAAAATTAAAAATAACTTTCTTATTTAAATTTATGTTGATGATATTATTTTTGGTTCTATAAATGAATCATTATCCGAATCATTTACCAAGAGTATGAGCCAAGAGTTTGAAATGAGTTTAATGGGTGAACTAACTTTCTTTTTAGACTTACAAATCAAACAACTTAGTGATAATATTTTTCTTAGTCAAACCAAATATGTATTAAAATTACTAACATTATTTAATATGGATGGTTCAAAAGCTATCAATACTCCTATGAGTATCTTCACTAAGTTAGACATAGATGAAAGTGGAGAAAGCTTTAATAAAAAACTTATAGGGGTATGATAGATAGTTTACTATACCTCACCGCAACTAGATTGGAAATCATGTTTAGCATAGGACTTTATGCTAGATTTTAATCTAATCCTAAGCTATCTCATCTTAAAGCCATTAAAAGAATTCTTAGATATCTTAAAGGAACCCCTAATCTAGGATTATGGTATCCAAAATCTGAAAACTTTGAATTAATTACTTATGCTGATGCAGATTTTGCTAGATGTAGAGAAGATAGAAAAAGCACATCCAGAACATATCAATTCTTAGGTCATGTACTTGTTTCTTGGTCTTCCAAGAAACAAAACTTGGTTGCATTATCTACAACTGAAGTTGAGTATATAGTAGCTGGTGCATGTTGTGTACAAGTTGTATGGATGAAAAATACATTAGAAGATTATAAGATTCACCTTAAGAATATTCCCATAAACTGTAATAACACAAGTATAATATGTTTAATAAAAATCCTATTCAACACTATAGAACTAAACATATTGACATTAGGCATCATTTCATAAGAGATCATGTTAATAACCATGACATATTTTTAGAGTTTATTGATACGAAACATCCATTAGTCGATATCTTTATAAAACCTTTAAATGAAGAATAATTTGATTTTATTAGAAGAGAGTTAGGGATGTTAAATTGTCCGAATGCATGAGCTTGTTGTATATCTTTTTTGGACTTTCTCGATTTTTTTTGTAAATAAAGCTTTCATGAAATCCAGAATATCAATTTACTTAGTATCAAAATTATTTCATACCCTTGCTCCATCATTTAATGATTTTTTATATACTTAATCCCTTCACTCGTGGATTTCATTGACAAATACATCTCTCATGGATTTCATTCGTGGATTTTTGATCCTTCATTTGATGCTCATTTCCCATGAATTCTTCCTTACTCTTCTCATGAAAGAAGAATTTTTATAGACTTTTAGTATGTGATGATTACTTGCAAGAATAAGGATTTGATTTTGTATAGACTTCTTGATCCTTTTAATGAATCATTTCTCTTTATTAAAATGGAAGCTTGATTTGATGAAACTCATTTATTGTTTTGGATTTAACTTGGTCCAAATCCTTTCATGAATTTGGTTCTTGATTAATTCCTCCCTTACTCTTTTTTCTTTTCTTCTTATTTTTTATGACAAAAGAAGAAAGAAACTTGCACATATCAAGAAGAACCAAAAAACTTTTGCACATCTGAAGTAAAAATGTTAGCTTATCCATTTTAAAAATAAAAACAGTTATCATGCAAAGTTTTTGCTTACCTTCCTTTTTGGCTTAGATAAATTGGTGTGGAACTTGCTTGAATATTTTTTTAACACACTTGTATTATTAAATGGTTCTCCATTTTGTTGATGATAAAGGGAGAGAAATGTGAAAAATTGATGATAAATTGGCATTATAAATGTTTGAAATAATGTATAAAATGTATCTTATCATAAATGCTTGAATGTTTTGTGAATGCTTGAAATATGATTGGAATCATCGAATACATCACAACACATTGCAAATACTTGAAACATATCAAAATATATTGCATAAGCATCATATGTATCGTAGATACTTGAAATGTTTTATGAATGCTTGATAAATGTCTATCATTATGATAAGATATCATGAGCTTAATTTCCTACTTACAATTGATATCATGCCATAGATTGATGAATTATTATCTTTGAAATTTGAATCTTACTAAATTTCATATTTGAAATTCGTATCATACTTGAAAATGATGATTGTCTATCATCATTCTATATTAGACTTAAAAATGGATCTCATGCATTGACATCATTTGTATTGTGATAAATACGTGGTATCGTATTTTGAGATAGAAAATCATGATTGGTATCATGATGTGCATGTTGATAAGTTTAAATGTATATAACTTATCGGTTTGATGCTTAAATTCAAAGGCCTTGAATTCAAGAGTGTCTTTTCTCAAGTATGGCATATAGATAGAGGGAGTTAAGGTTAACTTCGTCATCAATTGATCGTCATCAATTGATTGTCATCATAAAAAAAGGGGAGAATTGACCGAGAAGCTCATTGGAACTCGCCAAGAAGATCTTCATGAGGTCCAGTAGCTTGCTGGGAGTCCGCTGGGAGATTGCCGAGAGATCGTCGGAAGTCCGTCCGAAGATTGTCGGAAGAAACCTAGACTTACCGGGCTTGTTTTGTTTAGTGTATGCCTTAAAAATCATAGTTAGCATATAATTAGGGTTAGGTTTGGGAGGTAATCCTATTAACCCTGTTAAGGGCCAAATGGACCTATAATTAGACTAGTTTGGGTTGGATTCAAGGCCTAACCAAGTTGTTGGACCTTATCTAGCGGTGGCACTACCAAACTGAGGCGGTGGAACCGCCCAAGGAACGATCTCCCAAGTGGTCTAGGTGGTGGTACTGCCTAGACTGAGTGATGGTACTATTGGTAATTATTACTACCAAGCGGTGGTACCGTCAGAGCTCAATATATGAGACTCTATCAAGTGGTGGTACCGCTAGTACCTTGGAAACCCGGGATGAGACACTTTTTTTGCTCCAATTTTGAAGCCATTAGGGCTTATAAATATCCCATCCTTTTCTGCATGAAAGGATAACAAAGTGATATATAAGTGTGGAATAATAGTTAAGATTTGGCATGTAAAAGTGTTGTAAAAGTGCAAGAGTCCTTCTCTCTTTCTTTAGTTTTGTAATCATTCAAGAAGAGGTGTGAGGCTTGTAAGGGTTATCTCCTAAACCCGTGAAAAGGAGAAAGCGTTGTAAAGAGGTGGTTGGTCTTCGCCTATTGAAGAAAGACCATTAGTGGATGCCGGTGACCTCGACGGAGGAGGAATCGAAAGTGGATGTAGGTCACAACGACCGAACCACTATAAATTCCGATGTATTCTTTCCTTATTGCTTATTCTCTTTATTGTATTTTACTCTACTTCATTACAAACTATCCAATCCCATCTTCTCTACTCACTTACAAACTTATTCGAGTTAAACTAATGGTTTTCGTCGAACTTAGAATTTCATTTAACGAAGTTTTTCAAAATCGTTGAAATTTATTATTTTTATCCACTACACTAATTCACTCCCCTCTTTTAGTGTCATTCTTGATCCTAATAATTTCTTTATACGAAACTGCACATGACATTTGACACACACTAAAAGTAACTCATGAAGTTACGAATAGAGTAAAAGAATCTAAGGTAAATCTTTTTATGCATATTTGAATTATTTCGAATAAAGCCAAGCAAGACCATTGTTGACTTGTACACCTATTTTACAGATGTCGTTAATGGCTTGAAAGCTCTTGGTAAATATTTTTCTAATCTTGAACTTGTAAACAAGATTTTAAGATCCCTTCTAAAAAGTTGAGATCTGAAAGTGATGACAATATAAGAGACAACGGACTTAAATAATTTTCTACTTAAAGAACTTATCGGGGCTTTGATGACCTATGAAATGACTTGTATTGAACATGATAAACATGAGAACTACCTTTTAAAGAATAGGAAGGATTTGACACTTCTAACAATAGAAGACTACTCGAGCAAAAGCTCAAGTGATGATGACATAGAACTTTTGACAAAGAAATTTAAAAAGTTTATGAAAAAGATTAATTTTAAAAACAAACTTAAAAATGATACAACAACTTGCTATAAATCAAAGAAGCTGCCAAAGAAAAAAAAAGCACTTAAGGCGACATGGGACGAAATGAGTACATTCGAAAACAAGGTTAGTGACTCAACCAAAACCCCTTTACTTTACTATGAAATTACTTGATGCATTTTATGAGCTATTTTTAAATTAGTAAAAAAAAAGGATCATGCTTCTCTTTCTAGTGATTTTAAAAAATTAGAAAAAAATTAAGTATGATAATTGCATGTTAACTTCTTGCACTAAATATGAAGAGTTAGATTCACTTAAAGAAGAAAAATGTATCACTACAACAAACAATAATAAAGGAAAGATCATGATTGAAACTTGATTATTTTTGTTATAATAAATCTTTTTGATTGAAGATGGTTTATGGTTACACAAACAATAATCTATTGATCTTGATGATTTTCGTATTACTTTTCGGTTTTAAACGATGATGCAATACTTTTGTTTGGAAGACTAGGACATGCTAGTATAAAATCAATTACACAAACTGAAATTAAAGAATTTTAACTATTTTTAAACTCATAGGAATCAATGTACATTATTTTCAATGAATTTTTCAAATGGAAGAAAAGTGATTTTGATGATGAGTTTGGAGTCGACAAATTGAATTTAAATGAAAATTTTCCAACCAAATCATGAACTTTCTTTTGATATCTCTACTTGAGGTATCTTTTGTGAGAATCAAAATAGTTTCTATCTTTGATAATTTCTTCTTATCATTTACTAAAGAAGAGACTTATACAAATAAACTATGACTTTGATAATGGTTTGTTTACTAAAGAAAAGACTTATGCAAACAAACTATAACCTTGATAATGGTTTAAAATTGTGTATACTTTGATGACTTGAAACCATGTTTTGGTATCATGCATACCCAAGTAATGATGATTTGCAAATTTATTATTTTGGTATCATGCCTAAAGTGATGATGATGATGACTTGGCATTTCTTACAAGAAAATTTTATGGATTGAGATTTATTATTTATGAATCATGATCTTGATGACTTGAGATTTCTTATGTATGAATCAAGTTTTCCTACGTTTCTTTTCACTATAGAGAAGTTTTTATCCTAATCATGATCTTGAATGTCACATGATTCAACTATCTATAATTAATATAAAGTCTCAATGTTCTATCCTTCTTCTTAACTAATACCGGAGCACCCTTGTTTTTGAATGTCAATTGATTCAACTATCTATAATTAATATAAAGCCTTAATGTTCCATCCTTTTTCTTAACTAACACCGGAGCATCCCATAGTGAAGCGTTAGGTCGAATGAAACTCTTATCTAATGGTCCTTGTAGTTGCTTCTTCAATTCCACTAACTCAAGTGGTGTCATTCTATAGAGAGGCTTAGATATTGGGAGTTATCCCAAAGACTAAATTAAAAGTAAATTCACTCTCTCTATCTGGGTAATCCGGGCTAGTCAACTTGGAATACATCAGGCAAGGAGGTAAATCATACCTAATATTCTCAAAAAAAAAGATGAGATGATCTAGTATATAAAAAGTGATTATTTTTATATAAAATCTATACTGGTTTGATAAGAAGATAGTTAATTCATACCAAGTATAATATCAAAACTCTAAATCTCTAGGAGAACCAAATCAACAAGAAGTTTGTGTTCTCCAATAGAAATTAGACAAGATAACCATATCAAGTTTATTATTACAGAATCCTCAATAGTCGTATTTACATATAACATATGATCTAGTGGTCTAGGTTGAATGCCTAAGTGATAAGCAAAATATTATGAAACAAAACATAGATGGGAACCATGGTCAAACAAAATTTTTGCATTCTATTAGAAACTAGAATAATACCTTTGACCACTGATTTAGAAGCTTTAGAATTATATTCAGTAATAGCATACACTCTATCATGGGCTAATTATTTAAGAGGCAGTGACTCTTTCTTCTTATTCAAAGGGTAATTTTTTAATTCATGATCCAACTTCCCACAAGCTAAACAAACTCCAGTCACCCAAAAACATAGACTTGTTTCATAATTTAACCCACATTTTACACATGATTGAGTCTGTTGTGGTTATTTTCCTTTTCAAATCTAGATGTCTTGACCCTCTTGTTATCACTTTCTGATTCATTTTCTCTCATATTTTTATTAGTAAAACTTGTCCTTGCTATTCCTACCCTTGATCTCTATAAATTCTTTTTATTATTTTCCACCGGTGCTCAATCTCTCCTTCCAACATAAAGGTGGTAAAAGAAATCTTCTAATCATCAAAATAATTTTAGTACATCAAATATCTTCTTCATTCACATCATCCATTATTCTACCACCAATAGATTAGGTTCACCACTAAAATAGGAAGGACTAAGCACCTTAAATTATTTTACTCTTAGTCCATTCTAATTTGATATCCCTGATTGACACTTTCATCTCACTTAATTTCTCAAAAGAAGATGAAGCAAGATGATCAAATGTCCTCATTATCCTAGATTCCTAAAAGACATCAAAGAAAATTTTTCACCGATCATTGTAGTTTATTAGACCTCAATGTATTTTGCACATCAAACATATCAAATATCTCAATGATCCTCAAATCAGGCTTTGATACCACCCTTGTCACACCCCCCCCCCCCCCCCCCCCCCCCAAGAGGTGTGACCATGTCTTAAATCAATAATGTTAAAATTTTATCAACAATCAAATCTAGGATCCAAACTAACATTTGAGGATACTGAGAAACATGCTAGTAAAATTCAAATCCATAAAACCTATGTAGTTTATAATCATACACCATATTACTCGATAATTTATATTTATGAAAACCTAAGCCAACATAACAAAACATTAATTACACTTATAAATCCACAAGCATAAGAATTTTTATACAATTAGAACTTCAATCATTTATCATAAGTTTATATAATTGTAAACTAAATTTAACATTCCAAAATTACAAACATAAGAGGTCTTTTAAAGCTTTTACATGATATATCAATTCAAATTTATCGATAACATTTTAGTATATACAAAATATGCTTATACAACAATTACAATATATCAACTGATAAGCTTTGCCTAAAATCTGAATAGTCTTCCACTGCCTCAGCCCAATTCAAACATCTTAGTGAGTGACCAGCTAACCTAAAAGATTTACATAACAAAGTGAGCTAAAAAGCTCAACAAGTGACAAATATATCAATGGCAAAAGAGATTAGTTTCAAACAAACAGGATATTAAAATGAAAGGTAGGGATACAAGAATTCATGGATATTATCTCATTAGATACAAAATCACCAATGTCATTTCATTCAAAACATATTTGGTTCATAGCAAATGGAGCATAGAGTAATTGGAGCATATTGATGTAAGAAGTATTTTGGGGTATATCAATGACGTATGAAATACTTCGAAGCATATCAATGGCAAATAAAATATTTCGGAGTATATCAATGGCGTATGAAATATTTTTGAGTATATTAATAGCATATAAAATATTTTGGAGCATATCAATGGCATATGAAATGCTTCGGAGTATATCAATGGCAAATGAAATATTTCGGAGCATATCAATGACAATGAACATTTCAAAGGCATAAGAAGTATTTCAGAACATATCGATGGCATAGGAAATATTTCAGAGCATATTGAAAGAACAAATATAAAATAGAAGCTCAAATTGTTAGGATCAATACGACACTAAGGGGGGGGGGGTGAATTAGTGCAGCGATAAAAATTACGTTGATTTGGAAAATTTCGTTTGATAAACTCATTTCAACAAAGCTCGTATCGGAAAGTATTAACTTAGAGTAAATGCAAAGTGTAGAGTGTAGTAATGAAAGAAAGCAGTAAGGAAAGAACACATCGGATTTATAGTGGTTCGGTCATCGTGACCTACATCCACTCCCGATTCCTCTTCACTCGAGGCAATCGGCTTCCACTATCGATCTTCTTTCAATAGGTGAATATCAACTACCCTGTACACTCTTTCTCCTTTTGATAGGCTCAGGAGAGAACCTTTACAACCTCTCTTTCTTAGACCTCACTTCTCCCTTTAGAAGAATTTTCTAAATACTAGGAAGAAGGGACTCTAAAATCTTAAGAGAGATTACACAATTTTTCTCAAATATTCTTTCCTCCTTTTTCAACTCAATTTCTTGCTCAATTCTTGTATCTCTATGCAGGAATAGCTATGGTATTTATAGACATTAAATGGCTTTAAAATTAGAATAAAAAAAGGTCTAATCCTAGGTTTCCCAGGTCTTGGCGGTACCACCGCTTGTGCTGGGCGATACTATCGCCTACAGCACTGACATTGGGCAGTACCACCACCCAATCTAGTGGTACCATCGCTTGACACAGTTTGGGAGACTATGTCTAGGTGGTACCACTGCCCAGACTGGTGGTACCACTGCCTGATAATCGCCCAATTTGGCGGCACTACCGTCTCACACAGTCTTAGAGAACTATGTCTTGGAGACTAAGCCTCTGGCGGTGCTACCGTCCAACTTTTGGGTCATTGAATGAGCCTTTCTCTTGACCCTAAACAGCCCCACTTTGGGCCTAGTTGGTCCTTAAATGAGTTGACTTAATTACATTCTAAACCAGCCCAATTACAACTAAAACTACTTTAATCTAGACAATTATTACAAAGCCTTAATCATATGTTGTTCGGCATGTCATTGGTTCATCGACGCTTCATCCAATCCTTCAACGCATTGTCCTCTTTTATGGGCTTTTGCCCAATCGGCACAACTCCGATCTCCTTAGCGTAATATCCGCTCTTCTAAGTCCGATGCTCGAACTCATGGCACGAAGCCTTCTACTGATATATCGACCGATCCTCCAACTCGACGTTGAATCTTCTGACATATTTCACTCCGGCTCAATATTGATTCTTCCTGCTTTAATTATCTTTCCTGATCGAAGCTAGTCCTGCATCACTCAAAATGCAGATTAGATCATAACATTATTAATTGGTTTCATCATCAAAATCTGATATTCAACACAAACGTCATATATGATGTTGTCTTGATTTTATTCTTATCCAAAGCATATATTGTTAGGACCGGAGCGGCACTAAGAGGGGGGGGGGGTGAATTAGTACAGCGCTAAAGAATGATAAACTTTCGACGATTTAAACACTTTCGGAAACTTCGTACGATAAAAGCAACATTTCGATTGAAATCGTTTCGATTGCGTTGAAAGCGTACGTAATAAGATGAGAGTAGTGAACTTAGCAAAGTAAAGGTTTGCAAAAAGATAAATGCATGAACATAAACGTAAACCGATTTTAAAGTGGTTTGGTCAAATGACCTACATCCACTTGCGAAGCCTTCTTCGATGAGGCTACCAACTTCCACTAGCAAATCACTTTGAAGGGGAAGGACAAATACCCCTTACAACCTTTTACAAGTGGTTCACTCTCTTGTAAATTTTCAAGGAGAAAGAAGGAGGTGAACACTCAAGCAATTGAAAACAAGACTTGCTAAGGCTTTTCTCATTTTCTAACTTCTCCAAAGGTTGTCTTCTCAGTTGAGAATTAAGGGGTATTTATAGGCCCCAAGAGGATTCAAATTTGGGCTCCAAAATTTGAATTCCTTTGGGTTCCCGATGCTGGCGGTGCCACCGCTTGTCAGTGGCGGTGCCACCGCCCAGTCCGGTGGTACCACCACCCGAACTCTCGGGTTTTAGGCAGTGCCACAGCCTAGTCTGGCGGTGCTACCACCTACACTATTTCAGCTCACTATTTGGGCTCCAAACTTGACCCAAACCAGTCCGATATCGGGCCCAATTGGCCCCTACTTGGGTTATAGGATTAACACCTAATCTTAACCCTAATTAACATGCTAACTATGAATTTAAAGACATTTCCTAAGCTATTACAAAGTCTACAAGTCATGACTTCTTCCGGCGAGCTTTCGACAAACTTCCGACGGTCTTCCGACAAACTCTCGGAAACCATTCTACGGACTCCCGGCAAGCTCTTAAACTTCACGATTTGATCTTAGCGAGTTCCGACAAGCTTCTTCGGCAAACTCTGATCTTTCTTGGCGAGCTCCGCAAACTTCCAACGAACCTTCCGGTGAGCTTCCGAAAAACCCTTCGGCAAGCTCCCTACTCATTCTCGGCTAGTTCCGGCAGCATTCCCGATGAACCTTTGGACTTCCGTCGAACTCTCGAACTCCCAACGAATCCTTCGCGCTTGACTCCGGCACTTTGTTTTGCTTTATGTCTTCATCGTTATCATAGTTAATCCTGCACACACAAGCCAAAAACTCTACTCCGATCTAGACAATTATTACAATGCAAATTAACATTCTGTTGCCCGGCACGTCATTGGTTGGCGCTTTGTACGATTCTTCAGCGCATCATCCTCTCTTACGGCTTGTTGCCCAATCGGCGGGTGACCTCTACAACCCCGATATCCTTGGCGCAATTCCACTCTCCTTGGCCCGATGCCCGACGTCCGAAGCCTTCTGTCGTCCAATATCTAGACGTGATCTCCTCCAGCGAAACATCAATTCCTCCTGCGTCAATTGTCTAATCCTAATCGAGTAGACCTGCATCACTCAAATTGCAGTTACACATCTAAACACAATCAATTAGTTTCATCATCAAAATCCGAGATTCAACATATATAGAAACATATAACTAAAGCTCTAGATATTATATCAAATACATAGAAGGTGAAGTGACATTATAACAGAAAATGGTCCATCTATTTCTGAATGACCACCAAACATAACTCTCTTACGTTTAGGAGCTTCATCCACTCATGTTTGGGTGAAGTCAAAGGGGGTTGGTAGAGCATCATAGGCTCTAAGCATAACTCTCATTGTCATTTCTGGCAAAGGTTCACATTATCTTATAAACACTAGAGTACAAAAGAACAGTGTGAACAATAAAATTAGCACATATCGAAAGCACATACGGAACAGCAAAACGTACATGTGCCTTTATGAGTCAATATAATTCAAACATAATCTTTTATAAATACATTCAAATTTAAAAGAAAATAAAAATAAGAGCATACAAGAATTTTGGCATATATCAGAAGCATATACGGAATAACGGAACATACATGTGCCCATACAAAATAATATGATACAACATAAACTTTACATCGTAGATTTCAAGTATATAAATAATTTAAGGATAAGAGTATACAAAAATTCAAAGCATTAATATAAAGCTCAATTGAAGAAAGAATGGTAGATGAAATCAATTTCTAAAGAGAATGAAACAAGAATAAGCGAAATCGACCAAAGCTCGATTCTGGTAGAATTTAAGAAGAACATTTCATGAATTATTTGGATAACCAATTATACTCCAAATTACTCAAGAAATATATCATTGGAAAGATATTTTAATCTGCTTTCAGATAAAATAAGTTTTATATGAATTAAACTTTTCAACATAGAGTTACAAATGATTTGGTAACTAAAGATCAGAGATCAAAATCTCTATTTTGCAGAATTCATAAGGCCAGCTTCAATAGAAAACTGGGCAAGCATTTGGACTCTAAATCATTCAATCTAGGATCAAAAGAAATATAGACAAGTCTAGTCTCTAACAAAGTAAGTTTTGCATAAATCAGATTTTCCAACAAGGACTTATAAGCAATTTAGTATCAATAGGTCAGAAGTTACCGTCCCTATTTTGCAAAGTCCATAGGGTCAACTAAAACAGAAGTCTAGATGAGCAATTAGACTCTAAATTCTTCAAATAATATATCAAAAGAAAGGTTTATGAGTCCATATTTAGTATAGAGATTTATAGCTAAAACAAGATGGAAGGGTCAGAATCTTGAAAGTTTTCCAGATTTAAATCGTTACATCTAAATAAGAGATATATCAGATGCAAGGCTAGAACCATTTAGAGTTTTCATATTTAAGACAAAAGCAAAGATAAAAT
The DNA here is from genome assembly GCA_001649415.1 of Musa itinerans. NCBI lineage: Eukaryota > Viridiplantae > Streptophyta > Magnoliopsida > Zingiberales > Musaceae > Musa > Musa itinerans. The sequence goes on from LVTN01000785.1 coordinate 125,632, forward strand.
CACTGTAGAGAAAGCTTTACGACTCTTGCAAGTGAAAAGATCCGAATATTTGTAGTAGAAAAGATCATAACACTTGCCTTTCAAAAATTTCGATCCAAAGATCCAAAGAATGTGTAAGCCTAATTCCTTCTTCTACTTTTCCTCCATCTTCTCTCTCTATTTCATTTTCTGCACCTATCTTCTTTCTTCCTCCATAGCTATAGCTCGTGTAGAATGTAGAAGGGGCACAATCATCTGCTCTTTTCTTCCTTCTTTCATCTCTTTTACAACTGCAGTTGCTACCACCACAATCATAGTCGCAGCCCCCTTTCACTATGCTACTTCCTTTCTTCCTTCTCTTCTTCCTTCCCAGCCATAGCTACTGTAGCTACAATCACTGTCGTAGTCATAGTCACAGCCGCAGCCACAACCACGACCACAATCGCAGCCACAACCGCAGCCCCTTCTATTGCACTATTTCCTCTTCTTCTTCTCTTCCAGCTGTAGCTGCCACCATCGCAATTGCAGCCCCTTCTTCTTTCCCTTCTCTTCTTCCTCTCCTTCCCTTCTTCCTTCCTCTTCTTCCTTCCCAGCTGTAGCTGCCATAACCACATCCACAGCCACATCCACCTTCCCCTCTTCGTCTTCTTCCCTCTCTTCTCCCTTTCTTCTTCTTCTCTTCTTCTCTTCTTTCCTTCTTGTCTTCTTCTCCTCTTCTTCCCTTCTCCTTCCTGATGGATAGTACCTCCTCTCCTCTATTTCCTCCTATAGGAAACAAAGGTGTCGCAGCCATGTTTCTCCCTCTTCTTCTTCTTCTTCTTCTTCTTCTTCTCCTCCTCCCTGACATCCCACGCCTCCTCTCCTATATTTCCTCCTATGGGAAATAGAGGTGCTATAGCCCTAGGTACAACCACCTCCCTCTCCTCTCTCTCTTCCCTCACTTCTCTTTCTTCTAATTCTTCTTTTCTTCTCTTCTCCTTCTTCTAAGTCTTCTTTTCTTCTCTTCTTCTCTTCTTCTCCTCTTCTTCCCTTCTTCTCTTCCTCTCCTCTTCTTCCCTTTCTCCATCCAGACACACTACCTCTCCTCCGTTTCCCATAGGAAACAAAGTGCGTGGGAGGTGGTGGGATAAAATTATAATTTTTCTATCTTTTTTTGCAACATAATAGTTTAATCACTAAATTTAATATATTTACATATAGGTCCTCCAATTTATAAATAGGTTCTTATAAATAAATTTAAGAAGTTAGGGATATTACAAGGATGACTAAGGGGACATCGGTTTAGAATCATGTCCTAAAGATGATTGAGTGGATAGAGAAACTCACAGGTCTAAGAATGGTACTAGAGAATGACTTGTGTGTGAACTCTATGCTTTAATCCTTACCAGATTCTTTTTCTGAATTCATAATAAATTTTAATATAAATAAGCTTGAAGTGTCTCTCCTTAAGCTCCTCAATATGTTGAGGGAGGCAGAGAGCACTATCAAGAAGGAAAAGCTAATTCTCTATACTGGTGAGACTAGAAAGAAAAGGAGGATAGAAAAGTCTCTTAAGAATGACAAGAGTAAGGGTAGACCAGGTAAAACAAATGTTACTAAGAAAGACTCGACAAAGAATAAAAGCTAATGCTTCCACTATGGCAAAGATGGGTATTGGAAGAGGAACTACAAAGAGTACCTTGTAGAGAGGGTGAAATAGAAGCTTGGAAAAGCTTCAGGTACATTCATAATTAGTCTCCATTTGTTAGAATATTATGATAATACATGGGTATTGGATATCGGTAGTGCTTATCACATTTACAATTTGATGCAGGTCCTAGCAATGTTAGGATCAAGAGCGACACTATGAGGGGGGAGGGGTGGGGGGTGAATTAGTATAGCAGAAAAATCATTATTTCGAAAAATATTCATTTTGATTAAATTCATTTCGAAAAGATATTAAACTTGAATGCGTTCGTAAGAGTGTAAAGAGAAAGTTAAGGAAGATTGCAGTAATGTAAATTGCTCAAATAGAAATGCAAACCAGAATTTAGAGTAGTTCGGTCATTGTGACCTACATCCACTTCTGATTTCTCCTCCATTGAGGTTCTCGACATCCACTAATGGTCTTCCTTCAATAAGCAAAGACCAACCACCTTTTACAGCTCTTTCTCCTTTTGTCGAGTTTAGGAGATAACCCTTATAAGCCTCACACCTCTTTCTTGGATGGTTACAAAGCTAAGGAAGGGGAGGACTCTTCTTACTTTTACAACACTTTAACACCCTAAGAATTCAAGATTATGTTAACCCTTTCTTACAGAAAAGGGTGGGATATTTATAGGCCCCAATGACTTCAAAATTGGAGCAAAAAAATGTCATATCCCTAGATTTCGGGGTATTGGCAGTACTACTGCCTGCAGACTGACATTGGGTGGTACCACCGCTCAGTCTGGGTAGTACGACCACATGACAAGGGCGGTACCATTGCCTAACAGCATTAACCATCGGTGGTACCACCGCCTTGTCTGGGCGGTACCACCGCCCAGAACACTTGGGAGATCGAGTCCCAAGCGGTGCCACCGTTAGTCGTGATTTCAGATGCTGAATGGGCTATTCAATTTAGCCTAATTCAGCCCTGTTAAGGGCCCAATTAGCCCCTAACTGAGTTTGTGGGATCACCTCCCAATCCTAACTTAATTTACGGTCTAACTATGATAATTAAGACATTTAACAAAGCATTCTAGTTTCGGTATGTCAATTGTTCTACCGGCAAGCTTCCAGCGATCTTTCGGTGAACTTCCGATGATCTCTTGGCAATGTTTCGACGGACTTCCGTCAAGCTCTTGGATTTCATGATGATCTTCTTGGCGAGTTCCAATGAGCTTCTTTAGTAAGCACCTAGACTTCTCGGTTAGTTTCGGCAAAACTTCCGACAAACTCTCGAACTCCCAACGAAATCTCGATCTTGACTCCAGCACAACATTTGCTTTATGTCTTACCGCTATCGTAGTTAATTCTGTACACATTTCTCAACATATAGACTAGATCAAATAATTTACTAATTGATTTTATCATCAAAATTCGAGATTCAATAATCTCCCCATTTTTTATGATGACAATCAATTGATGATGGAGTTAACCTTAACTCCCCTTATCTATATGCCATGCTTCAGAAAAGATATTCTTGAATTCAAGCATCAAATTGATAAGTTATTTTCATTTAAACTTATCAACATACACATCATGATACTTATCATGATTTACCAATTCTAAATATGATAAAACGTATTTGTCAAAATGATGTCAAGGCATGACATCCATTTTCAAGTCCAATGATAATCAATCATCATTTACGAATTTCGAATATGAAATTTAGTAAGATGATAATTCTTGATAAAAGATAACAATTCAAGATATCCATTGTAAATAGCAAGTTAAGCTCATGATACCTTATCATAATGAAAGATATATATCAAAATGATACGAATTCGAGCATGATACTAGGAATAAAACATTTACAAGTCATCATGCCACATTCCGATATGTTTCAAGCAAAAATTTTGATATTTTTCAAGTATGTATTTGACGATACCAATCATATTTAATCATATTTCAAGCATTCACAAGACATTCAATCATTTACGATAAAATGTATTTTATGCATTTATCTAAGACATGCCAATTTTTTGTTATCAATTTATCACATTTCTCCCCCTTTGTCATCAACAAAAAGGAGAATAATTCAATAATGCAAGTGTGGTAAAAATTCAAGCAAGTTTCAGAATGAATGTATCGAAGCAATAAATGAAGGTAAGTAAAACTTTGTATGATAATTATTTTTACTCTTTTTGGTTCTTCTTTAGTTATGCAAGTCTCTTTCTTCCTTTGTCGTAAGAACAAGAAAAGAAAGAAGGGTAAGGAAAGAATTGGAACCAAATTCATGAAAGGATTTGAACCAAGTCAAATTTAAAACAGTAAATGAATTTCATTAAATCATGCTTGAACTTTAACAATGAAGAGAATCAAGTGTATTAAACATAAATCAAATCCGTTACACACTTAATCAAATCGCCATTCTTGCAAGTGATCATTACACGCTAAAAATTCATAAATATTCTTCTTTCATGAGAAGAGTAAGGACAAATTCATGGGAAAGGATAAAAAGAAATCCATGAGCAAAACTTCGTAAATTTAATTCGTTTCTCATTAAGAATTCATAAGAGAAATCCGTGAAAGATGCATTTGTCAATGTATCAAACATCATTACGTGATTGAGAAAGGGTATGGAGTAAACTTGATACCAAGGAAGATAAAAACGAAAAAGAAATACAACAAACTCATGCATTCAGACAATTTAACATCCCTAACTCTCTTCTAATGAAATCAAATTGTTCTTTATTTAAAGGTTTTGTAAAGATATCGGCTAATTGATGTTTCATATCAATGAATTCTTAGATTACATCATGATTTTTAATATGATCTCATATAAAGTGATGCCTAATGTAAATATGTTTAGTTCTAGATTGTTGAATAGGATTTTTCATTAAACATATTACACTTGTGTTATCACATTTTATGGGAACATTCTTAAGATAAATTCTATAATCTTCTAATGTAATTTTCATCTATATGACTTATGCACAATATGCACTAGCCGCTATATATTCTGCTTTGGTTGTAGATAGAGCAACCAAATTTTGTTTTTTGGAAGACCAAGAGACAAGTGCATGACCTAAGAATTGACATATTCCGGATGTGCTTTTTCTATCTAATCTACATCTAGCAAAATCCGCATTAGCATAAGCAATTAATTCAAGATTTTCGGATTTTGGATACAATAATCCTAGATTAGTGGTTCATTTTATATATCTAAGAATTCTTTTGATTGCTTTAAGATGAGATAGCTTAGGATTAGATTGAAACCTAGCACAAAGTCCTATGCTAGACATGATGTCCGGTCTAGTTGCGATAGGGTATAGTAAACTACCTATTATACCCCTATAATATGTCCGATCTTGTTGCGGTGAGGTATAGTAAACTACCTATCATACCCCTATAAGCTTTTTGGTCAAAGCTTTCTCTATTTTCTTCAATATCTAACTTAGTGGAGGTACTCATAGGAGTATTAATAGCTTTTGAACTATCTATATTAAATCATTTTAGTGAGTCTAGAGCATATTTTATTTGACTAATAAAAATATCATCACTAAGTTATTTAATTTATAAGCCTAAAAAGAAGGTTAGTTCACCCGTTAAGCTCATTTCAAACTCTTGGCTCATACTCTTGGCAAATGATACACATAAAGATTCATTTATAAAACAAAAAATAATATCATCAACGTAAATTCGAACAATAAAAAAATTATTTTTAATTTTTTTAATAAATAATGTGATATCGACCTTGCCTTTAGAGAAATTATTTTGAATAAGAAATGAGCTAAGTCTCTCATACCAAGCCCTTGGGGCTTGTTTCAATCTCTTTTACAAAAGACCTCACACCTCCTTAGTATAACCTATAAACTCAATGAGAAAGAAACTCAAAACTTTTTAAGAGAGTTTACACACTTCAAATCATAAGTTTTCATTCATGCACCAAACAAGTAAAAGTGGGGTATTTATAGACCCCAAATGGCTTCAAAAATAGAGCCAAAAATTTAAATCCTCGAGTTTTCGAGGTACTTGCGGTAGTCCGGCGTCGAGCGCTATTAGTGTCAGGAAAGAGTCGGCACTAAGAGGGGGGGCGGGGGGTGAATTAGTGCAGCGGTAAAGTTGTCGGTTTCGGAAAATCTTTTCGTAAGATAAAACTGATCTCAGAAATGTTTAACTTGAAAGCATGTTTGTAAGGAAGTTTAAAAGCAATTAGTAAATAAAATGGTTTGCAGTAAAGTAAATTGCACAAGAGAAATGCAAACCAGATTTTTATCGTGGTTCGGTCATCGTGACCTACATCCACTTTGCCGATTCCTCTTTCGTCGAGTCCACCGACATCCACTATCGGTCTTCTTTCAATGGGCGAAGACCAACTATCCTTTTACACCCCTCTTCTCCTTTTCATAGGTTTAGGAGACAACCTTTTGTAATCCTCTTTTACAAGGTATCCCTCTCATACCCCTCCCTTAGAACTCTCTCTAAGATTTGGAAGGAGGGAACTCAACTTTCTAAGGTTTACAACTTTAGAATCATAGAGTTTTGCTTAATATTTCTTGCTAATACATGCAGAAATAGTTGAGGTATTTATAGGCCCCAAATGGATTTAAATTTGGTGCCCAAAATTCAAATCCCTAAAATTTCAAGGTACGGGGGTACCACCGCCTGCACCGGGCAGTACCACCGCCTGCACCGAGCAGTACCACCGCCTGTAGTCTGACACTGGGTGGTACCACCACCTAGAAGACTGTGTCTGGGTGGTACCACTGCCCAGACTGGTGGTACCATCGCCTAACATAGTCTCGGAGATTGTGTCGCGATGGTTTCACTTGTTTGGTCACTATTTGGGCATTTCTCTTGGCCCAACACAGCCTAAACTTGGCCCAACTATCCTCTAATTGGGTTGGCCCAATTCTAATCCTAATTATATACTAACTATTAATTTTAAGACATTTACTAAGCTAAACAAAGTCTGTAAGTCTAGGTTTCTTCTAGCGAGCTTTCGGCGATCTTTTGGCGAACTTCCGACGATCTCTCGACAATGTTCCAGTGGACTCTCGGCAAGCTCCTAGACTTCTCGACTGGTTCCTACTGAACTTCTGACTAATGTCTGGACTACGATGGACTCTCGAACTCCCAATGAAATTACGTCCTAGACTTCGGGACTTCATTTTACTTTATGCCTTGCTATCGTAGTTAATCCTGCACATGTAAAAACACACTTCGATCTAGACAATTAATACTAAGCATGAATCATGTTGTTCGGCATATCATTGGTCCCTCGATGCTTCGTTCAATTCTTTGGCGTATCGTCCTGTTTTTGCGACCTATTGCCCAATCGACCAGTTGACTATGCAACTCCAATATCCTTAGCACAGTATCCACTCTTCTTAGCCCGATACCTGAATCCATGACCCGAAGCCTTCTGTCGATACGTCGACCGATCCTTCGGCGTGATGTCCAATCTTCTGGCATGTTCCACCGGCCAACATGATTCATCCTGCTTTAATTGTCTCATCCTGATCGAAGCATCCTACATCACTAAAAACGTAAATCAAATCATAAACACTTATTAATTGGTTTCATCATCAAAGTCTGAGATTCAACAATTAGCATAGGCAAGGAGCATCCTTATAGCTTCTAATCATACCATAGGAGTGAAGGTTTCTTCATAATCGATGCCTACTTTTTGGTTGAAACCTTTGGCTACTAATCTAGTCTTATTTCTAACCACGATACCAAATTCATCTTGCTTGTGTCTAAAGACCCATTTGGTACCAATAACTAAATAGTCATTTGGCCTCGAAACAAGCTTCCATACCTCATTTCTCTCAAATTGGTTCAACTCATCTTGCATTGCAATAACCCATGAATCATCTTTCAAGGTCTTATCAATGCATTTATGTTTAATTTGAGAAAGAAAAGCGGTGTTGGCACAAAAATTCTTAGGAGAAGAACGAGTTTGAACCCCCTTTTGATGTCTCTCCTATTATTAGCTCCTTAGGACGAACATCTACATACTTCTATTCCTTGGGTAAGGATGTTTCGGAAGAAGATGCATCCAAGTTGCTAATTGGAGGAGAAGGTTCATTTAAATTCATAGCATCAAAATTAAGATCATCATCAAACTCATTTTTCTTAAGTTCAGAAACTTCATTAAAGATAACATGAATAGACTCTTCTATAACCAAAGTCCTTTTGTTAAAGATACGAAAAGTTTTAGAAATCGAAGAATAGCCAAGAAAAATCTCTTCATCAGATTTTGCATCAAATTTTCCTATGGCATTTTTTTATTCAAGATAAAACATTTACAACCAAAAATATTAAAATATGAAACATTGGGTTTTTTGTTGTTCCACAATTCATAAGGAGTTTTGAAAAGTAATGGTCTTACAAGAACTCTATTCATGACATAGCATGTTGTATTAACGGCTTCGGCCCAAAAATATTTAGGTAGGCTATGTTTGTTTAACATGGTTCTTGCCATTTCTTGTAAATTTCTATTTTTTCTTTCTACTACTCCATTTTGTTGTGGATTTCTCGAAGTAGAGAAATTATGGTTGTATCCATTAGATTCACAAAAATCTTAAAAATCACAGTTTTGAAATTCACCACTGTGATCACTTCGAATTGATGAAATCATAAAACCCTTTTCATTTTGAACAAGTTTACAAAACTTAAAAACATACCTAAAGCAATCACTTTTGTGTGCCAAGAAGTAAGTCCAAATCTATCTACTATAATCGTCCACGATGACAAATGCATATTTGCTACTTCCTAGGCTTGATGTAGCAATTGGTCCGAACAAGTCTATATGGATCAATTGCAATGGTCTAGAGGTACTTATTTGATTCTTTAGTTTGAAAATACCTTTTATTTATTTTCCTAGTTGACATGCATCACACATTTTATCTTTAATAAACTTAATATTAGGAATACCTCTCACAAGTTCTTTGGATGAGATTTGAGAGATTAGTTTCATGCTAGCATGACCTAATCTCCTATGTCAAAGCCAAGCATCATTATTCAAAATTGAAAATCACATTTCATTGTATAGATCATCAATATCGATAGTGTATACATTATTTTGTTTTAATGCAATCATAGATGTATTTTTGTGTGATTTTTCAATAATGCAAGCATTTGATTCAAATCTAATGATATATCCTTTATCACACAATTGACTAATACTCAAAAGATTATACTTTAAGCCATCAACCAACAACATATCTTCAATCAAAAAGTTAGATTTGTTACATATGGTTCCTTTGCCAATGATTTTACCCTTATTGTTGTCTCCGAAGGTGACATACCCTTCGTCTAGGCTAGTGAGCTTAGAGAATTGAGATGGATCTCCAGTCATGTGCCTTGAGCATCCACTATCAAGGTACCATCTTTTGTTCCTAGCTTGTGATGGTAAATGTTTCTACAAAAAATGATGATTTTTAAGTACCCATTTGACCTTGGGTGCCTTAAAAATCGATCAGCATAACTTATTATTTTGCATGGAGTTCTTTATAGTTCCTTTAGGATCCTAAATCAATTTGTACCTTAAATCTCTTAAATAGACATTGATAAGCAACATGTCCAAATTTACAACAAAAGTTGTATTTGTTTCGGGGTGAAACATGCAAGGTTAGACCTTTAACAAAGATGGTTGGATTTTTATGTGTTACTCACAAAGCCAATTCCATCTCTTCTATGAACATAATTTTTTCTTGCAAGAATTATGTTTAAGGATTTGCTACATATTTTAAATTTTTCTAAGGTTTCATGTAGTTGTAAATTTTTCTTTTTAAGTGTTTCTAATTCATCACATTTTGTGCAAGGAGCTAAACTATCATTATGCTCAATTTTTAATCTATCCAAATCGCTAACGAGAGAAGCATACTCCTTTTTAAATAATTTATATTTCTTACTAACTAATTTATATTCATCGAATAAATCATGAAATGCATTTAGTAATTCATCAAAAGATAAATTTGCATCTAATAAACCGCTTACCTCATCTCCGATAGCCATTAGCGCATAGTGAGCAACTTGCTCTGTGTTGGTTGGCTCCTCTTCTTCAGATGCACTTGAGTCATCCTAAGTTGCTTTAAGGGCCTTCTTCTTCTTTGGTTACTTCTATTTTGCTTGGGGGCATTCACTTTTAAAATGTCTTGGCTTCTTGCATTCGTAGCATATAATTTGTTCTTTCTTAGGTTCAATTTTATTTTTAGTGTCATTTTTAAATTTATTCCTTTTTATGAATTTTTTGAACTTTCTTGTTAAGAGTGTCAAGTCTTCATCATAGTCCTCATCACTTGAATTTTCTTTCAAGTGGTCTTCATAAGTTCTTAGTACCATATCCTTCCTGTTCTTTAGAAGGTTGTTCTCAAGCTCTTCATGAGCATTGCAAGTCATCTCATAGGTCATTAGTGACCCAATAAGTTCTTCGAGAGGGAAGTTATTTAAATCCTTTGCTTCTTGAATAGCAGTTACTTTAGGATCCTAACTCTTTGGAAGGGATCTCAAGATTTTATTAACAAGTTCAAAATCAGAAAATCTTTTACCAAGTCCTTTTAGACCATTGACGACATCCGTAAATCGGGGGTACATGTCTCCAATGGTCACACTCAGTTTTATCCAAAACAACTCATAAGTATGGACTAAAAGATTAATTTTTGACTCCTTTGCTCTACTAGTGCTTTCGTTAGTAATTTAGAGTGTGTGCCAAATATTAAAAGTCGTTTCACAAATTGATACTTGAATTAACTTGTTTTTATCCAAAGCACAAAACAAGGCATTCATAGCCTTGGCATTTAAAGTGAAAGTCTCATTCCAATCATTCATTAGAAGAGAATGTTAGGATCAAGAGCACTAAGAGAGGGGGGGGGGGGGAATTGGTTGAGCGGAAATCTTTTGCCAGTTA
>LVTN01000786.1:14171-26781 GCA_001649415.1 Musa itinerans
TTCTTTCTCTTCAAAAATTTGTAAGAGTGTGAACCATTTGTAAAAGTTGTAAGAGGGGTGTTTGTCCTTCCCCTTCAAAGAGATTTGCTAGTGGAAGTTGGGAGCCTCACCGAAGAAGGCTTCGCAAGTGGATGTAGGTCATTTGACCAAACCACTTTAAATTGGCGTGTCCATTGAATGTGTGAGTACTTACCTTTCTGCAATCGTTATCTATGCAACAACAAGTTTTCGGGTTTTACTTTACTCAAGCTACTATCAAAATGAAATCTCCTTGCATTTTACGGAATCATTTTCGAACTTACAAGTTTTAATCTGCTGCACTAATTCACCCCCCCCTCTTAGTGCCGCTCCGATCCTAACAGGTTCCACTAATTTGGGTCACTGTTTGGGCCTTTCACTTGGCCCAACACAGCCCAAACTTGGGCCTAGTTGGCCCCTAATTGAGTTTGCCTAATTACATTCTAAACCAACTAAATTAGACTCTAAACTAACTTGATCTAGACATAATCAATTACAAGCGAATCTTATGTTGTTCGGCATGTCATTGGTTCTTCCGACGCTTCGTCTGATTCTTCGGTGCATCATCCTCTCCTTCGGCGTATTGCCCAATCAGCATGTTATCTTCTCGCAACATCTGATCTCCTTGGCGCAATGTCCAATCTTCTTGGCCCGATGCCAGAATTCATGGACCGAAACCTTCTGCCGACACATCAACCGATCCTCTGGCCCGACGTCCAATCTTCTAACATGTTTGCTCCGGTCCAACATCTGATTTCTCCTACTTTAATCGATTTTCCTTTTCGGATCGAAACTAGTCCTGCATCACTTAAATGCACATTAGATGACAAACACATCAATTGATTTCATCATCAAAATCGGAGATTCAACATTAGGGACTAATTCCTGATGTAGGTTGAGTTGGTCGAGTCCCTTAAGGTTCACCTATATCGTGATTCACTATCTTGCCTACGACATAGAGATGTCATCGGTGACCTGAGGACATGGTATGCTTGGTCGAGTCCCTTGAGGGTATATCATCAAATTAAACTCATCTTGTAATAATAGTGTTGATTTAACCGAACATCATGGTTGGTCAAGTCCCTCGAGACCATGGTGGTTTAGAGGCCGAACAGGACGGGAACCCTAAGGAGTTATGATCGACAATAGTTGTCTACCTTTTAGGCTTTGTGTGATTAGTCGAGTCCCTCGAGGTTACACTAAGACATTGTTTGGATCTTGATCCCCACTAGAAGTCTGTCGGAGACTTCCATTTCACGTGCTGAGGGTGTCGTGTGACTCGCCAGAAAAATAGTGGGAATAGACTAAGATAGAAGTCCGTATCTTATTTGTTTATTTTTCTATAAAATCTGCATGTTATTTATTTTTGTTGCATCTTTATTTTTAGAAAATATCACTTTCAAATCCCTTACGTGGCATACTTGATGTCAATCGTCTCATTGGTCCGAATTATAGAGATAGCATGAAAAAGTTGGATGCTAGATCCATTATCCTACATGTCTGCAAACTATTTGAGGAACAGGGAAGGACTCAATGATATGAGATATCCAAGTGCCTCTTCCGTGCTAGGATGACTGAGGGGACACTGGTTTAGAACCATATCCTAAAGATGATTGAGTGGATAGAGAAACTCACAGGTCTAGGAATGGTCCTAGAGGATAACCTGTGTGTGGATCTTGTGCTTTAGTCCCTACCAAATTCCTTTTAACAGTTCATAATGAATTTTAATATAAACAAGCTTGAGGTGACTGTTGAATCTCGGATTTTGATGATGAAACCAATTGATAGTATTTATGATTTAATGTGCATTTTGAGTGACGCAGGAAGCTTCAATTAAGGAGAGACAATTAAAGTAGAAAGAATTATGTTGGGCCGGAGTAGAACATATCAGAAGATTGGACGTCGAGCTAGAGGAACGGTCGACGTATCAGCAAAAGGCTTCGGTCCATGAGTTCGGGCATCGGGCCAAGAAGAGTAGAAATTGCACCAAGGAAATCGGAGTTGCAGAGGTCAACTAGCAGATTGGGCAATAGGCCGCAAGAGAGAACGATGCGCCGAAGAATCGGACGAAGCGTCGATAAACCAATGACATGCCAGACAACATCATTCAAGCTTTATAATAATTGTCTAGATCGACGTAGGTTTTATTTGTGTAGGATTAACTACAATAATGATCAAGGCATAAAGCAAAATGAAGTCCTGGAGTCAAGAACGAGATTTTGTTGGGAGTTTGAGAGTTCATTGGAAGTACGGATATGTCACGCCCCCTCAAATAATCGATAACATTAAATTTTTTTCTTCATCACAAACCATTCCAGGATCCAAACTAACATTGTGGACACTGAAAAATATTCAGTCAAATTTACATCTATAAAAACCTGTGCAGTTTATAATCATATATCACATCACTCAATAATTCACATATGGCAACCCAAGCCAACTTAACAAACATTAACAATACTTATAAATCCATAAGCTAAACAATTTATACAATCAAAACTCCAACCATTTACCACCCGTTCATATCATCGAAACATAAACTTAACATTCCGAAATTCCAAATAAGAGAGATCTTTTAACACTTTTACATGACATCCATTCAGGTTCATTGACAACATTTCATTACATACAAAATATGCTTATACAACAATAACCACAATATATCAACCAATAAGATTTGCCCACAATTCTGAATAGCTCTCTACTACCTTAGTCGAATACAAACATCTCAAAGAGTGATAAGTTGACCTGAAAGATTTATAAAACAACGGAGTGAGCTAAAAACAGCTCAACAAGTGACAAAGCATATCTAGAACGAAAAGGGACAGTTTCAAACAAACAAGGTATCACAATGCAAGACAGAATATAAGAGATTCAAGGATATCATCTCATTAGATACAGAATCGCAAATGTCATTTCATTCAGAACATATTTGGTTCATAACAAATAGAGCACAGAGTAATTGGAGCATATCAATAGCGTATGAAATGTTCCGGAGCATATCAACGACATATGAAATGTTCCGGATGACTGAGGGGACACTGGTTTAGAACCATATCCTAAAGATGATTGAGTGGATAGAGAAACTCACAGGTCTAGGAATGGTCCTAGAGGATAACCTGTGTGTGGATCTTGTGCTTTAGTCCCTACCAAATTCCTTTTAACAGTTCATAATGAATTTTAATATAAACAAGCTTGAGGTGACTGTTGAATCTCGGATTTTGATGATGAAACCAATTGATAGTATTTATGATTTAATGTGCATTTTGAGTGACGCAGGAAGCTTCAATTAAGGAGAGACAATTAAAGTAGAAAGAATTATGTTGGGCCGGAGTAGAACATATCAGAAGATTGGACGTCGAGCTAGAGGAACGGTCGACGTATCAGCAAAAGGCTTCGGTCCATGAGTTCGGGCATCGGGCCAAGAAGAGTAGAAATTGCACCAAGGAAATCGGAGTTGCAGAGGTCAACTAGCAGATTGGGCAATAGGCCGCAAGAGAGAACGATGCGCCGAAGAATCGGACGAAGCGTCGATAAACCAATGACATGCCAGACAACATCATTCAAGCTTTATAATAATTGTCTAGATCGACGTAGGTTTTATTTGTGTAGGATTAACTACAATAATGATCAAGGCATAAAGCAAAATGAAGTCCTGGAGTCAAGAACGAGATTTTGTTGGGAGTTTGAGAGTTCATTGGAAGTACGGATATGTCACGCCCCCTCAAATAATCGATAACATTAAATTTTTTTCTTCATCACAAACCATTCCAGGATCCAAACTAACATTGTGGACACTGAAAAATATTCAGTCAAATTTACATCTATAAAAACCTGTGCAGTTTATAATCATATATCACATCACTCAATAATTCACATATGGCAACCCAAGCCAACTTAACAAACATTAACAATACTTATAAATCCATAAGCTAAACAATTTATACAATCAAAACTCCAACCATTTACCACCCGTTCATATCATCGAAACATAAACTTAACATTCCGAAATTCCAAATAAGAGAGATCTTTTAACACTTTTACATGACATCCATTCAGGTTCATTGACAACATTTCATTACATACAAAATATGCTTATACAACAATAACCACAATATATCAACCAATAAGATTTGCCCACAATTCTGAATAGCTCTCTACTACCTTAGTCGAATACAAACATCTCAAAGAGTGATAAGTTGACCTGAAAGATTTATAAAACAACGGAGTGAGCTAAAAACAGCTCAACAAGTGACAAAGCATATCTAGAACGAAAAGGGACAGTTTCAAACAAACAAGGTATCACAATGCAAGACAGAATATAAGAGATTCAAGGATATCATCTCATTAGATACAGAATCGCAAATGTCATTTCATTCAGAACATATTTGGTTCATAACAAATAGAGCACAGAGTAATTGGAGCATATCAATAGCGTATGAAATGTTCCGGAGCATATCAACGACATATGAAATGTTCCGGATGACTGAGGGGACACTGGTTTAGAACCATATCCTAAAGATGATTGAGTGGATAGAGAAACTCACAGGTCTAGGAATGGTCCTAGAGGATAACCTGTGTGTGGATCTTGTGCTTTAGTCCCTACCAAATTCCTTTTAACAGTTCATAATGAATTTTAATATAAACAAGCTTGAGGTGACTGTTGAATCTCGGATTTTGATGATGAAACCAATTGATAGTATTTATGATTTAATGTGCATTTTGAGTGACGCAGGAAGCTTCAATTAAGGAGAGACAATTAAAGTAGAAAGAATTATGTTGGGCCGGAGTAGAACATATCAGAAGATTGGACGTCGAGCTAGAGGAACGGTCGACGTATCAGCAAAAGGCTTCGGTCCATGAGTTCGGGCATCGGGCCAAGAAGAGTAGAAATTGCACCAAGGAAATCGGAGTTGCAGAGGTCAACTAGCAGATTGGGCAATAGGCCGCAAGAGAGAACGATGCGCCGAAGAATCGGACGAAGCGTCGATAAACCAATGACATGCCAGACAACATCATTCAAGCTTTATAATAATTGTCTAGATCGACGTAGGTTTTATTTGTGTAGGATTAACTACAATAATGATCAAGGCATAAAGCAAAATGAAGTCCTGGAGTCAAGAACGAGATTTTGTTGGGAGTTTGAGAGTTCATTGGAAGTACGGATATGTCACGCCCCCTCAAATAATCGATAACATTAAATTTTTTTCTTCATCACAAACCATTCCAGGATCCAAACTAACATTGTGGACACTGAAAAATATTCAGTCAAATTTACATCTATAAAAACCTGTGCAGTTTATAATCATATATCACATCACTCAATAATTCACATATGGCAACCCAAGCCAACTTAACAAACATTAACAATACTTATAAATCCATAAGCTAAACAATTTATACAATCAAAACTCCAACCATTTACCACCCGTTCATATCATCGAAACATAAACTTAACATTCCGAAATTCCAAATAAGAGAGATCTTTTAACACTTTTACATGACATCCATTCAGGTTCATTGACAACATTTCATTACATACAAAATATGCTTATACAACAATAACCACAATATATCAACCAATAAGATTTGCCCACAATTCTGAATAGCTCTCTACTACCTTAGTCGAATACAAACATCTCAAAGAGTGATAAGTTGACCTGAAAGATTTATAAAACAACGGAGTGAGCTAAAAACAGCTCAACAAGTGACAAAGCATATCTAGAACGAAAAGGGACAGTTTCAAACAAACAAGGTATCACAATGCAAGACAGAATATAAGAGATTCAAGGATATCATCTCATTAGATACAGAATCGCAAATGTCATTTCATTCAGAACATATTTGGTTCATAACAAATAGAGCACAGAGTAATTGGAGCATATCAATAGCGTATGAAATGTTCCGGAGCATATCAACGACATATGAAACATTTCGGAGCATAACAATGATAGATGAAATATTTCGAAGCATATCAATGGCGTATGAAATGTTTCAAAGCATATCAATAACAAATGAAATATTTCGGAACATACAAATGGTAAATAAAATATTTCAAAGCATATCAACGACGTATGAACATTTCAGAGGCATAGGGAGCATTTCGGAACATATCAATAGCATATGAAATATTTCAAAGCATATCAACGGCATATGAACCATTTCGGAGCATATCAAAGAACAAATACCAAACAGAAGCTCAAATGTCATATTTGACATTGCATTCATATCATTCTTATCCAGAGCATGTACAAAAACACATAACGAAAGCTCTGGATATCATATCAAATATACAGAAGGAGCAATGGGACCACAGACAGAATATAATTCATCCATTTCGGAATGACCACCAGACAAAAGTCTCCTACGTTTGGGAGCTCCATCCACCCACGTCAAGGTGAAGTCAGAGGGGGCCGACAGAGCATTGCAGGCTCTATGCATAACTCCCTTTATCATTTCTAGCAAAGGTTCACATTATCCCATAAACATTAGAGTACAAAAGGGTAGTGTGAATAATAAATTGGTACATATCGGAAGCACACGCTGAACAACAAAACGTACATGTGTCGTTACGAGTCAGTACGATGCAAGCATAATCTTTCGCAAATGTATTCAGATTTGAAAGGAAATGAAAGCAAGAGTATTCAAGGATTCCAAGTAATCACATATAGCTCAATTCAAATAAGAAGGTTAGATAAATTCAATGTCCAAGGAAATAAAACTAGAAGAGGCACATATTGAAAGCAAATGCGGAACAATGGGATATGCATGTGCCTATACAAGTTGATACGATACAATATAAACTTTACACAATAGGTTTTAAGAATGTAAATAATTTAAGAATAAGAGCATACAAGAATTTAAAATAGTAATATGTAGCTGAGTTGAATGAAAGAAGCTAAATAAAATCAATTTCCATACGAAAGAAACCAGAATATGCGAAATCGACCAAAGCTCGATTTCTGGCAGAATTCGAAGGGCATATTGAACAAATGATTCAAACTATCAATTTTGCTCCAATTTACTCAAAAAATATATCATTGGAAAGATATTTCAATCTAGTTTCAGATAACATAAGTTTTGTGTGAATCAAAATTTCCAACAAAGAGTTACAATCGATTTAGCAATCAAAGGTCAGAAAATAAAATCACTGTTTTACAGAATTCATACAATCGGATTCAATAGATAACTGGGCAAGAATTTAGACTCTAAATTTTTCAATCTATGCATCAAAAGAAAGATCTATGAGTCTAGTTTCTAATGAAATAAGTTTTGAATAAATCAGAGGTTAGTGCATGAAGTTATAACCATAACAAGGTAGAAAGGTCATATATCAGAAGTTTCACATATTCAAATTGTTACGTCTAAACAGGAGACATATCAAATGCAAGGCTAGAACAATTCAATGTTTTTATATTCAAGGCAAATGCAGAGATAAAATTACAGTAAGGAAAGATCAGGTCATGTGCAATAGGAAAGATTAGAAAGCTTTCAATAGGAAGGATCGGAACCAATGGAAAGGATTGAAACACTTGTCTTTCGAAGATTTTGATCCGAAGACCCGAAGGTGTACTCCCAAATCCTTTTTCTACTTTTACTCCATCTCCTCTCCCTGTTTCATTTTCTGCACCCGTTTTCTTTCTTTCTCCACAACTACAGCTCATGCCGAACATAGAGGCACAATCACCTGCTCTCTCTTACTCTCATTCCTTCTTTTTCTTTCCCAAACGCAGCTGCTATAGCCACCGCCACTGCCGCTACCACAGTCGCAGCCCCTTCCACCGCACTGCCTCCTTCCTCCTCTTCTTTCGCAGACACAGCTGCTGCATATGCAGCCGCCACCGCTGCAGCTGCAATCATGGCCGCAGCCCCTTTTTCCCCTTTCCTTTCTTTTCTTTCCCTACTGCAACTACCGCAGCTACAGTCACAGCCACGGCTGCAGCCCCTTTCACTACGCTACTTCCTTTCTCCCTTCTCTCATTCCTTCTTTTCTTTCCCAAACATAGCTGCTGCAGCCACCGCCGCCGTTGCAGCTACTGTAGCCACGCCACCGCCACAATCGCAGCCACGGCCATAGCCTCGGCCGCAGCCACAACCGCAGCCTCCTCTTCCCTCTCGGCTCCCTCTTCTTCTTCCTTTCCTTCTTTCTTTCCCAACTGCAACTGCTGCTGCCACGGCCGCAGCCACCATAGTCTGCAGCCTCTTCTTCCTCCCCTACTCTTCTTCCTCTCCTTCCCTTCTTCTTCTTCTCTTCTTCTCCTTCCTCCCCTTCTCTCCTAGCTACAACTGCCGCAGCACCCTTCTTTCCCTTCTCTTCTTCCTCTCTTCCTTTCTCCCTTCCTCTTCTTCTTTCCCTGCCATAGCTGCAGCTGCCACAGTCGTAGCCACAACTCCCCTTCCTCTCTTCTTCTTCACTTTCTTTTCTTCCTCTCCTTCTTCTCTTCCAGCTGTAGCTGCAGCTGCCACCGCCGCAGCCGCAGCCCCTTCTTCTTTCCCTTCTCTTCTTCCCCTCTTCTTCCCTTTTCCTCCCTGACACACAGCGCCTCCTCTCCTCTGTTTCCTCCTGGAGGAAATAGAGGTGCCGCAGCCACCTCCTCCCTCCTCTTCTTCTTCCCTTCTTCTCCCCGATGCCACACACATCCTCTCCTTTGTTTCCTCCTGCGGGAAACAGAGGTGTTGCAGCCCTAGCTGCTGCCACCTCTCCCTCCGCTCCCTCTTACCTCTCTTCTCCTTCTTCTTCTTCTTTTCTTCTCTTCTTTCTCTTCTTCTTCTTCTCCTCCCCGACGCCCCACACCTCCTCGCTGCAGCCCTTGCCGCAGCCACCCTCCTCTCTCTTCTTCTTCTTCTCTTCTTCTCCTCTTCTTCCTTTCTCCTCCCCAATGCCCCACAGCTCCTCGCTGCAGCCCTTGCTGCAGCCACCCTCCTCTTTTCTTCTTCTTCTTCTTCTTCCGCTTCTCTTATTCCCTTCTCCTCCCCGACGCCCCACACATGCACTCCTCTGTTTCCTCCTACAGGAAACAGAGGTGCTGGAGCTACCTCTGTCTCCTCTCTCTCTTCCCTCTCTTCTTCTTCTTATCTTCTCTTCTCTCTCTTTTTCCTCCTCCCTTCTTTTCCCTCTTCTTCTTCTTTTCTTCTCTTCTCCCTCTACTTCTCTTCTTCTTCTCCCCACGCCCCACAGCTCCTCTCTCTGTTTCACGGAAATAGAGAGCATGGGAGGCGGTGGGATAAAACCGAAATTTTTTTTTTTTGGTTTTTTTTGTTTTTTGCAACTTAATAGTTTAGTCCTTGAAATTTTTATATTTACATATAGGTCCTCCGATTTATAAATGGATACTTACATAAATTTTAGAAATGAAGGATATTACACTCTCCCCTCCTTAAAAGAAAATTTAGTCCTCTAAATTGGTCATACATCAATCGATAAAAAGATGAGGATTACGTTTTCTTCATTTCCTCCTCCAGCTCTCAAATAGTTTCATCAAAACAATACAATAACACAATCATCCAAGAGTGACTGAAATATCCTCCTCCTTGATATTTGATAAATGGTAACCCGACCTTCGATTAATATTGGAAAGTACTTATGCACCCTACAATTGATCAAACAAGTCGTCACTTCTGGATAGAGAATACTCGTTTTTTTTTTGTTGTCACCTAATTCAATTGTCTAAAATTAATGTAAACTCTTAATGTTCGATCCATCTTCTTAACTAACACTGGAGTACCCCATGATGAAATACTAGGCCAAATAAAACCCTTAACTAATAGTCCTTGTAGTTGTTTTTTTTTTTCAATTCCACTTACTCAAATGGTGTCATTCTGTAGAGAGGCTTAGATATTGGGATTATCTCAAGGACCAAATCAAAAGCAAAATCACGTCTGGTGGTAATCCAAGCAAATCATCCTGGGATACATCAGGCAAGGAGGTAAATCATGTCCAATACTCTCGAAATAAAAGATGGGCTGATCTAATATACAAAAAGTGATCATGTTTATATAACAATCTATACTGGTATGATAAGAAGATAGTCAATCCATACCAAGTATAATATCAAAACTCCAAATCTCTAGGAGAACCAAATCAGTAAATAGTTCGTGTTCTCCAATAGAAATTAAACAAGATGAACAGATCAAGTTCGTTATCAAAGAATCCCTAATGATCGTATTTACATATAGCATATAATCCAATGGTCTAGGTTGAATGCCCAAGTGATAAGCAAAATATTATGAATCAAATCATATATGAGACTCACGGTCTAACAATTTTTTTTTTTTTTCGCATTCTTTCAGAAACATAGTTAATATCTTTAACCACTGATTCAGAAGCTTTAGAATCATATTCGGTAGTAACATACACTCTAACATGGGCTGATGATTTAGGAGGCAGTAGCTTTTTATTCTTATTCAAAGGGCAGTCTTTTAATTCATGATTCAACTTCCCACAAGCAAAATAGGCTCCATTCACCCGAAAATACAAACTTCTTTCCTAATTTAACTTGCAATTCACATATGATCGATCTTTTGTGGTGACTTCCCTTTTCAAATCCACATGTCTTGACCCTCTTGTTATTCCTTCTGATTCATTTCCAATCATATTTTTATTGGTAAACTTGTCATTGTCATTCTAGCCACTGATCTCTAAAAATTCTTTTCATTGTTCTCATTAATGATCAGCCTCTACTTCCAATATAAGGTGGCAAAAGAAATCTTTTAATCATCGAAATAATTTCGTACATTAAATAGCTTCTCTATTCGCATCATCCATTTTTCTACGACCAATAGATTAGGTACACCATGCTTCTGCTGCGCCACTCTGATTTAATATCCCCGATCATCCCTTTCATCCCACTTAATTAATCAAAACCAGATGAAATAGGAGAACCAATGTCATTGTCCTCCTAGATTCCTAAAAGATATCAAAGAAAATTTTCACCGATCACTATAGTTTACTAGACCTTAATATATTTTGCACGTCAACATATCAAATATTTCAGTGATCCTCAAACCATGCTCTGATACCACCTTTGTCACGCCCCCTCAAATAATCAATAATATTAAATTTTTTTCTTCATCACAAACCAGTCCAGGATCCAAACTAACATTTGAGGATATTGAAAAATATTCAGTCAAATTTACATCCATAAAAACTTGTGCAATTTATAATCATATATCACATCACTCAATAATTCACATATGGCAACCCAAGCCAACTTAACAAACATTAACAATACTTATAAACCCACAAGCTAACCAATTTATACAATGAAAACTCAAACCATTTACCACCCGTTCATATCATCGAAATGTAAACTTCACATTCCGAAATTCCAAATAAGAGAGATCTTTTAACACTTTTACATGACATATCCATTCAAGTTCATCGACAGCATTTCATTATATACAAAATATGGTTATACAACAAAAACCATAATATATCAACCAATAAGTTTTGCCCATAATTCTGAATAGCTCTCCACTGCCTCAGCCCAATACAAACATCTTAAAGAGTGACAATTGACTTGAAAGATTTATATAACAACGGAGTGAGCTAAAAACAGCTCAGCAAGTGACAAAGCGTATCTAGAACGAAAAGGGACAATTTCAAACAAACAAGGTATCACAATGCAAGACAGAATCTAAGAGATTCAAGGATATCATCTCATTAGATACAGAATCGCAAATGTCATTTCATTCAGAACATATTTGTTTCATAACAAATAGAGCACAGAGTAATTGAAGCATATTAATAGCGTATGAAATGTTCCGGAGCATATCAACGACATATAGAACATTTCGGAGCATAACAATGACAGATGAAACATTTCAAAGCATATCAATGGCGTATGAAATGTTTCAAAGCATATCAATAACAAATGAAATATTTCGGAACATATCAATGGTAAATGAAATATTTCAAAGCATATCAATGACGTATGAACATTTCAGAGGCATAGGGAGCATTTCGGAACATATCAATAGCATATGAAATATTTCAGAGCATATCAACGACACATGAATCATTTCGGAGTATATCAAAGAACAAATGCCGAACAGAAGCTCAATCGTCGTATTTGACGTTGCATTCATATCATTCTTATCCATAGAATGTATAGAAACACATAACCAAAGCTCTGGATATCATATTAAACATACAGAAGGTGCAGTGGGACTACAGACAGAATGTGATTCATCCATTTCTGAATGACTACCAGACAGAAGTCTCCCATGTCTAGGAGCTCCATCCACCCACGTTTAGGTGAAGTCAGAGGGGGCCGGCAGAGCATCGCAAGCTCTATGCATAACTCCCTTTACCATTTCTAGCAAAGGTTCATATTATCCCACAAACACTAGAGCACAAAAGGGGGGTATGAACAATAAATTGGTACAAATCGGAAGCACACATGAAACAACAAAACATACATATGCCGTTATGAGTCAGTACGATGCAAGCATAATCATTCACAAATGTATTCAGATTTGAAAGGAAATGAAAGCAAGAGCATTCATGGATTCCAAGCAATCACATATAGCTCAATTCAAATAAGAAGGTTAGATGAATTCAATGTCCAAGGAAATGAAACCGAAAGAGGCA
>LVTN01000786.1:47330-65911 GCA_001649415.1 Musa itinerans
TTTTCAATCTATATATCAAAAGAAAGATCTACAAGTCTAGTTTCAAATGAAGTCTGTTTAGTATTAATCAGAATTTCCAGTAGGGACTTATAGGTATTTTAGTGTCGAAAGGTCAGAAATTTCGATCTCTATTTTGCAGCATCCATAGGCTCAGTTGAAACAGAAGTTTGGGTAAGTATTCGGTGTCCAAAATTTTTAATATTAGCGTCAAAAGAAAGGTATTAGAGTATAATTTCAAATGAATAAGGTCCTGCCAAAATCCACATTTGGTGCTAACAATCATGGCTGAAACAATCTAAAGGGGTCAGTTTACCGAAAAATTCCAGATCCATGGTTTTGTGTCTAACAAGAGAAATATCAGGTTCTAAGCAGAAATCTTTCAGATTATTCAGAATTAATATGAGAATAGAGACTAATATTACTATAGGATGGGATTAGGACACTTACCTTTGAGAATTAGGACCCCAAATGAGAAGATTTGAGCAAAGAAAACCCCAAAGCCCCAAATTTCTCTTCTTCTTCTTCCCCCTTTTTTTTTTCTTCTTCTTTCTCTCTTCCTCTGTTCTTCCACGCAGCTGCCTTCTCTAGTTCCTTCAGAACCAAGGCAGAGAGGCTTAAGCGGTGGGATTTGTAATTTTATGTATTTTACAGTTTAGTCCTTGCATTAATATATTTATGATTAGGTCCTCAGGGTTTACATATAGGTCCTCAGATTTATACTTTCGTTCTTTTATCAAATTTAACATGGATTCTTACATTACAACTAAAAATTTATTCACAAATTTAGAAATGAGGGATGTTACAGTGCCGCCCAGTGTCAGGCTACAAGCAGTGGTACTGCCCGTACTCCGAAATTTCGGGGATTTGAATTTTAGCTCTATGTTTTGAAGTCATTTCGGGTCTATAAATACCCCAGCTATTCCTGCATAGAGTAGCAAAAAAGGTGAATATAAACTCTGTGTTTCTAAGGTTGAAAACCCTTGTAAAGTGTAGAGTCCCTCCTCCTAAAGTTTAGAGACCAATGCTAAGGGAAAGTGTGAGGGAAGATATGTAAAAACGGGGTGTAAAGGTTCTCTCCTGAACCTGTTAAAAGGAGAATCAAGTTATAATGGTAGTTGATCTTTGCAATTGAAGGAAGATCATTAGTAAATGCTGTGGCCTTGACAGAAGGTAAATCGGTGGAGTGGATGTAAGTCACGACGACCGAACCACTATAAAACTCGGTTTGCATTTACTTTAATCTCTTTACTTACATTGCAAACTGCCTTACTTGCATTACCTTCTCAATACACTCTTTTGTATGCTTTCAAGTTAAATTTATCTTTACGAAACGATTTTCATCGGAATCAATTTTTTATCAAACGAAGAAATTTCAAAACCGATGTGTTTTATCTACTACACTAGTTCACCCCCCCCCCCCCCCCCTTTTTTGTAGGGCCTTCTCCATACATGGCAGAGCCATGTTATTTCTCATTTGGTTTAACACCCAAGAGAAATGGCTTTTTTCGGATTTCAAAAGGGTTTTTCAATCGTTCGTCCTCCTATGTTTAATGGGATGGACTACATGTTAGGATCAAGAGCAGCCCTAAGAAGGGGGGGTGAATTAGTACAGTGGAAAGCTTTCCCGTTTCAAAAGTTTTCATTTCGATTAAACCTGATTTTGATGAAAATCATTTTATAAAGATTTTAACTTGAAAGCGTTTGGAGTGTAGAGAAAGCAGTAAGAAGGTAAAGTAACTTGCAAGAAAGGTAATTTGCTCAAGACGAAATGCAAACTAGAATTTATAGTGGTTCGGTCGTTGTGACCTACATCCACTTTCAGATATCTCATCCGTCGAGGTCACCGGTGTCCACTAATGGCCTTCCTTCAATAGGCAATGATCAACCACCTTTTATATTGCTTTCTCCTTTCCACGGGCTTAGGAGACAATCCTTATAAGTCTTACACCTCTCCTGAATGATCTTAACATTTAGAAAGGGAGAAGGACTCTAGCACTTTTTATAACACTTTAACACTCAATAATTCAGGATTATGCCAATGCTTTCGTGCCCTTTCATGCAAAAAAGGGTTAGGTATTTATAGGCCCCATTGGCTTCAAAATTGGAGCCAAAAAGTATCATATCCCCAGATTTCGGGATAATGGCGGTACCACCGCCGTTATTGGGCGGTACCACCGCCTGATAGGGGCGGTACCACCGCTGGCAGCATTAACTTCCAACGGCACCACCGCCCAAACCACTTGGGTGATTGGGTCTCCTAGGCGGTGCCACCGTCGGCCATGATTTCAAGGGCTGAATGGGCTGTTCAATCCGGCCCAATTCAGCCCTGTTAAGGGCCCAATTGGCCCTTAACTAAGTTAGTGGGATTATCTCCCAATCCTAACTCAATTAACGGACTAACTACAATAATTAAGACAATTGACAAAGCATTCTTATTCCGATACGTCAATTGCTCTTCTAGCGAGCTTTTGGCGAACTTCCGACGAATTGCTGACAACGTTCCGTCGGACTTCCAGCAAGCTCCTAAACTTTATGACAATCTTCTTGGTGAGTTCCGACAAGCTTCTTTGGCAAGCTCTTGGACTTCTCGGTTAGTTTCGGCAGAACTTCCGACGAACGTCTAGACTTTCGACGAACTCTTGAACTCCCAATAAGATCTCGATCTTGACTCCGGCACAACACCTGCTTTGTATCTTATTGCTATCGTAGTTAATCCTGCACACTTTTCTCAACATATAGATTAGATCAAATAATTTATAATTGATTTCATCATCAAAATCTGAGATTCAACAATCTCCCCATTTTTGATGATGACAATCAATTGATAACGGAGCTATCCTTAACTCCTCCTATCTATATGCCATACTTTGAGAAAAGATATTCTTGAATCCAAGGTCTTTGAATTCAAGTATCAAACTGATAAGTTAAGTTCATTTAAACTTATTAACATGCATATCATGATTCCTATCATGATTTAACATTCTCAAAATACGATGCCACGTATTTATGAATAAAAATGATGTCAAGACATGACATCCATTTTCAAGTCTAATGATAGACAATCATCATTTTCAAGTATGATTCAAATTTCAAATATGAAACATAGCAAGATGACAAAGATAGCAATCCATCATTCAATGGCAAGATATCAATTGTAAAATAGCAAGCTAAGCTCAAGATATCTTATCATAATGAAAGACATTTATCTACAATGCATATTAAGTACATTTTGATATGTTTCAAGCATTTGTGATGTGTTGCAGTGTATATGACGATTCCAATTATATTTCAAGCATACCACAAAGCATACAAGTGTTTATGATAAGCATTTACGATAAGATACATTGCATATATCTACAATGCCAATTTGTCATCAATTTATCATATTTTGGTATTATTTCGCCCCCTTTGTTATCAACAAAAAAGAGAACAATTTAACAATGCAAGTGTGGTATAAAAAAAATTCAAGTATCAAACTAATTTATCCAATCGATATTGCATCGTTGCATGGTAACATTCACAAATTCTCAACATCAAAATTTATCAACATTAAAGTGATAGATTCTATCAACTTCTCCCATTTTGTCATAAAAAACTTTGCATGAAGAAGAGGAAGGAAGGTAAGGAGGGAATCCATTAAGAATCAAATTTATGAAATTATTTAAATTAAGTCAAAAACAATAAATAAGTTTCATTAAATCATACTTCAATTTTGACAAAAAGAAGGGATTCATGAAAAAGGATCACAATATTCATGTGAAATCAAATTCTCCATCTTGCAAGTGATCATATCATAATTAAATATTCATAAACATTCTTCTTTCATGAGAAGAGTAAGGAAGAATTTATGTGAAAGAAACATCATATGAAAGAGAAATTCCATGAATAAACCTTCATAAATTAACTCCATTTCTCATTAAAAATTTGATACTTAGTATATTCATATTTCGGATTTCATGAAAGCCCTATTTATGAAATAATTTCATGAGAGTTTTAAAGAATCGAGAAAGTTCAGAAAGGATCAAATTCATGCATTCAGACAAATTAACATTCCTAACTCCCTTCCAATGAAATCAAATTGTTCTTTATTTAAAGGCTTTGTAAAGATATCGGCCAATTGATATTTTATATCAATGAATTCTAAAATTACATCATGATTATTAACATGATCTCATATAAAATGATGCCTAATGTCAATATGTTTAGTTCTAGAGTGTTGAATAGGATTTTTTGTTAAACATATTGCACTTGTGTTATCACATTTTATGGGAATGTTCTTAAGGTGATTCTTATAACCCTCTAAAGTATTTTTCATCCACACAACATGCACTCGCAGTTATATATTCGGCTTCGGTTGTAGATAGTGCAACCGAGTTTTGTTTCTTTGAAGACCAAGAGATAAGTGCATGACCTAAGAATTGACATGTTCCGGATGTGCTTTTAATATCTAATCTACATCCAGCAAAATCTGCATCAGCATAAGCAATCAATTCAAAGTTTTCATATTTTGGATTCCATAATCCTAGGTTAGTGGTTCCTTTAAGATATCAAAGAATTCTTTTAACTGCTTCAAGATGAGATATCTTAGGATTAGATTGAAACCTAGTACAAAATCCTATGCTAAACATGATGTCTGATCTAGTTGCGGTGAGGTATAGTAAACTACCTATCATACCCCTATAAGCTTTTTGATCAAAGCTTTCTCCACCTTCGTCAATGTCTAACTTAATGGAGGTACTCATAGGAATATTGATAGCCTTCAAACTATCCATATTAAATCATTTTAGCAAGTCTAATGCATATTTTATTTGACTAATGAAAATGCCATCATTAAGTTATTTGATTTGCAAGCCTAAAAAGAAGGTTAGTTCCCCCATCAAACTCATTTTAAATTCTAGACTCATACTTTTTGCAAATGATTCGCATAAAGATTCATTCATGGAATCGAAAATAATATCATCAACATAAAGATTCCGGCGATCTTCCGGTGAACTTCCGACGATCTCTCGGTAATGTTCTGGCGAACTCCCGGCAAGCTCCTGGACTTCACAACGATCTTCTTGGTGAGTTCCGAGGAGCTTCTTTGGCAAGCTCTTGGACTTCTCGGTAGAACTTCCGATGAAGGTCTGGACTTCCGACGAACTCTCGAACTCCTAACGAAATCGCGTCCTTGACTCTGGGACTTCATTTAGCTTTATGCCTTGCTATCGTAGTTAATCCTGCATATGTAAAAATATACTTTGATCTAGACAATTAATCCTCAGCATTAATCATGTTGTCCGGCATGTCATTGGTCCCTCGACGCTTTGACCGATTCTTCGACGCATCGTCCTCTCTTGCGGCCTATTGCCCAATCGGACAGTTTACTCCGCAACTCCGATATCCTTGGTGCAATATCTGCTCTTCTTGGCCCGATGCCTGAATTCATGGCCCGAAGACTTCTGTCGATACGTCGATCGATCCTCCGGCTCGACGTCCAATCTTCTGACATGTTTTCCTTCGGCACAACATGATTCTTCCTGCTTTAATTATCTCATCCTGATCGAAGCGACCTGCATCACTCAAAATGCAGATTAAAACATAAACACTTATCAATTGGTTTCATCAACAAAATCCGAGATTTAACACATTAATAGTGGATGCTCAAGGCATATGACCGGAGATCCATCTCAATTCTCTAAGCTCACTAGCATAGACAAAGGATATGTCACATTCGGAGACAACAACAAGGGTAAAATCATTGGCAAAGGAACCATAGGTAACAAATCTAACTTCTTTATTGAAGATGTATTATTAGTTGATGGCTTAAAGAATAACCTTTTGAGCATTAGTCAATTGTGTGATAAATGATACATCATTATATTTGAATCCAATGCTTGAATTATTGAAAAACCACACAAAAACACATCTATGATTGCCCTAAAATAAAATAATATATACACTATCGACATTGGTGATCTTTGTAATGAAATATGTTTTTTGGTTTTAAATGACGATGCTTAGCTTTGGTACAGGAGATTAGGTCATGCTAGCACAAAACTAATCTCTTAAATCTCATCTAAAGAAATTGTAAGAGAAATTCCTCATATAAAGTTCGTTAAAGACAATGTGTGTGATGCATGTCAACTAGGAAAACAAATAAAAGATAGTTTCAAACCAAAGAACCAAATAAGCACCTCTAGACCATTGCAATTGATCCATATGGATTTGTTTGGACCAATTGCTACATCAAGCCTAGGAGGTAGCAAATATGCCTTTGTTATCGTGAATGATTATAGTAGATATACTTCGACTTACTTTTTGACACACAAAAGTGATTGCTTTAGGCATTTTTCTAAGTTTTGTAAACTTATTCAAAATGAAAAAGGTTTTATGATTTCATCAATTCGAAGTGATCACGATGGTGAATTTCAAAATCATGATTTCCAAGAATTTTGTGAATCTAATGGATACAATCACTATTTTGCTACTCCAAGAAATTCTCAACAAAATGGAGTAGTAGAAAGAGAAAATAGAAATTTACAAGAAATAGCTAGAACTATGTTAAACGAACATAGTCTTTCCAAATATTTTTGGGCTGAAGCCATAAATACGATATGCTATATCATGAATAGGGTTCTAGTAAGACCATTACTCTCCAAAACTCCTTATGAGTTGTGGAACAACAAAAAACCCAATGTTTCATATTTTAAAGTTTTCGGGTGTAAATGTTTTATCTTGAATGAAAAAGATGCCTTCGGAAAGTTTAATGCAAAATCAGATAAAGAAATTTTTCTTGGCTATTCTTATATTTCTAAAGCATTTCATATTTTTAACAAAAGAATTTTGGTTATAGAAAAATCTATTCATGTTGTTTTTAATGAAGTTTCCGGAGTTAAGAAAAATGATCTTGATGATGATCTTAATTTTGATGCTTTGAATTTAAATGAAACCCTTTCTCCATTTGGTAACTTGGATGTATCTTCTTCCGAAACATCCTTACCCAAGGAATGAAAGTATGTAGATGCTCATCATAAGGAGCTAATCATAGGAGACACATCTATAGGGGTTTAAACTCGTTCTTCTCTTAAGAGTTTTTGTGCCAACGTCGCTTTTCTCACCCAAATTGAACCTAAATGCATTGACGAGGCCTTGAAAGTTGATTCATGGGTTATCGTAATGCAAGAAGAGTTAAATCAATTTGATATAAATAAGGTGTGGAAGCTTGTTCCAAGGCCAAATGACCATTTAGTTATTGATACTAAATGGGTCTTTAGAAACAAGTAAGATGAATTTGGTATCGTGGTTAGTAACAAGGCTAGATTAGTGGCCAAAGGTTTCAACCAAGAAGAATGTATCGATTATGAAGAAACCTTTGCTCCTGTGGCTCGATTAGAAGCCATAAGGATACTCCTTGCCTATGCTAGTAGTAATAATTTTAAGTTGTTTCAAATGAATGTTAAAAGTGTTGAATCTCGGATTTTAATGATGAAGTCAATTGTTATTTATTTATCTAATCTATATGTTGAGATAAGTGTGCAGGATTAACTACGATGATAGTAAGACATGCAGTAGGTGTTGAGCCGGATTCAAGACCAAGATCACGTTGGGGGTTCGAGAGTTCGTCGGAAGTCCGGACGGTCATCAGAGATTTTGCGGGAACAATTTGAGAAGTCCAGGAGCTTGCCAAAGAAGCTCGTCGGAACTCGCCAATAGGATCGTCGCAAGTCCAGGAGTTTGCTGGAGCATCGCCGAGGGTTCATTGGATGTTCGCCGGAAGTTCGCCGGAAGAAGCGATTGATGCACCGGAACACGATTTGCAGTATTAATATCTTTATTATCATAGTTATTATGAAGATTAAGTTAGGATTGGGAGATGATCCCATTAACTTAATCTGGGGCCAACTAGGCCCTTAGTAGACCCAAACTGGGTCGAATGGATCAGCCCATTTGGACCCAGAATTCCTGGCTAGCGGTGGCATCGCCCAGGAGACTTGGTCTCCTAGGAGTTCTGGGCAATTAAACCGCCCCTATCAAGCGGTGGTACCATCGACAATTATTACTAGCAGCGGTGGTACCGCCCTTGCCAAGCAGTGGTACCGCCCCTGCTAGGCGGTGGTACCGCCTTAGCTCGGTCTCCGAGCGAAGTCAAGCGGTAGCACCGCCCAGACTGAGCAGTAGTACCACTTAGTGACAATTGACAAATGGTAGTACTGCCCAGTTATGGTGGTGGTACCACCAGGACCCCGGAAACCCAGGAGATGACACTTTTGAGCTCTAAATTCAAATTGATTGGGGCCTATATAAACCCCACCCTATCGTACATGAAAGGGCATCGAAAGCTTGCTTTTATTCTGACTATTTAAGAGCTTAAAAGTGTTGTAAAAAGCTAGAAGTTCTTCTCCCTCTTTCTTTCTAAGTGTTGATCATTCAAGAGAGGAGTGAAAATCTATAAGGGTTGTCTCCTAAGCCCATCAAAAGAAGAAAAGCTATAAAAGGGTGGTTGACCTTTGCCTATTGAAGGAAGGCCTCTAGTGGACGTCGGTGACCTCATCGGAGGGGGAAGCCAAAAGTGGATGTAGGTCAAGATTGACCGAACCACTCTATATCTCGATTTGCATTTACATTCTACTCTTTATCTTAACTGCAAACTGCCTCTGTTGCTTTATATCAACTATACTTTCGTTTGCTCTCAAGTTAAAGATCTTTCCGAAATGGTTTTCGTACGAAGTCTTTTTGAACCGACAAAAGTTTTCCACTGCACTAATTCACCCTCCCCCTCTTAATGCTCTTGTTCCTAACAAAAAGTGCTTTTCTTAATGGCTTTATTTCCGAAGAAGTTTATGTTGAACAACCTCCCGGATTTGAGAATGATAAATTCCCCAATCATGTGTGTAAATTAATTAAAGCTCTCTATGGTTTAAAACAAGCCCCAAGGGCTTGGTATGAGAAACTTAGCTCTTTTCTTATTCAAAATAATTTCTCTAAAGGCAAGATCGATACTACATTGTTTATCAAAAATTTTGAAAATGACTTTCTTATTGTTCAAATTTATGTTGATGACATTATTTTTGGCAATACAAATAAATCCTTATGTGAATCATTTGTCAAAAGCATGAGTCTAGAGTTTGAAATGAGCCTAATAGGGGAACTAATCTTTTTTTTAGGCTTATAAATCAAACAACTTAAGGATAGTATTTTTATTAGTCATACAAAATATGCATTAGACTTACTAAAACGGTTTAATATAGACAGTTCAAAGGCTATCAATACTCCTATGAGTACCTCTATTAAGTTAGATATTGACAAAGGTGAAGAAAGCTTTGATAGAAAAGCCTATAGGGGTATGATAGGTGGTTTTCTATACCTCACTACAACTAGACCAGATATCATGTTTAGTGTAGGACTTTATGCTAGATTTCAATCTATCCCAAAGCAATCTCATTTAAAAGCTATCAAAAGGATTTTTAGATACCTAAAAGGAACTCCTAGATTAGGATTATGGTATCCAAAATTTAAAAATTTTGAATTGCTTGGTTATGTCGATGCTGATTTTGCTGGGTGCTGAATAGATAGAAAAAGCACATTTGGAATGTGTTAATTTTTTGGACACACACTTGTCTCTTGGTCCTCTAAGAAACAAAACTCGGTTGCACTATCCATAACCGAAACTGAATACATTGCGGCTAGTGCATGTTGTGCATAAGTTGTATGGATGAAAAATACATTAGAAGATTATAAAATTTATCTTAAGAATATTCCTATAAAATGTGATAATACAAGTGCAATATATTTAACAAAAAATCCTATTCAATACTCTAGAACTAAACACATTAACATTAGGTATCACTTTATACGAGATCTTGTTAATATTCATGATGTAATCTTAGAGTTTATTGATATGAAATATCAATTGGCTGATATCTTTACAAAACCCTTAAATGAAGAGCAATTTGATTTCATTAGAAGGGAATTAGGGATGTTAAATTGTCCGAATGTATGAATTTGTTAAATTTTATTTTTAAACTTTTTTGATTTTTTATTTTACAAGATCACTCACTTGAATTATGAACTTATAGTATGCGCAATGAGCCATATGCATTTTTCCATACAAGTTTTATATGATGTTTGAGTACGAATCTTTTCCTCTTATGATGCAAATTTTACATGATGGTGTGTGTATAAATGAGTGTGTGTACTTCACAATGATAAAAAATCTTTTAGGTTGGAATCACCCAATGTCAGTACCACACCACACCACAATACGAGCAGTGCTCACTGCCTGTAGGCAGTGGTACCGCCCAACTAGTAGTAGCACCGCCAGTTGTCATGGGTGGTAGGCGGTGGCACCGCCAGTTTGGCGGTGCCACCGCCCACAACCTGCCCTTTATAAACAAGTTAGGGCCGGTGGTAGAACCGACCCCAACCCATTCTGCACTTCTCCAAATAGCACCAAACTTCTTGAATCTCTTGTTCTACCTCTAGTAAACTCAAAAATCCTCACTTCCTCCTAAAATAAGGATTAATCCCCGACATCCTTTTAGAGATCACTAGAAGGAAAAACTACTAAGGTAAATCTCTAAACCAAATTGATTTCCCCTTTGTATAACTTATTTTTATCACTTATTTGTCTTCATAATTATAGTCTCCATGAGTTCTAGAAGATCCTTACTTTTCGATTCTAATCAACATGCCCTTAAATTTTCATCCATAAAGTCTAGGAATGCTCATAAGGGTAAATATGTTGATTTAGAGGAATTAAGTGATTTAGAACTCATTCAATGGTTTGCCAATCTAGGCATTCTCCTAATCTTTCAAATACGTGAACCTATCTACCCTAGAAATTGTTAGGCTATTTTACAATAATTTACATGTAGATGAAAATGAAAGGGTATCTACCTATCTCTTAGGATATCATATACCCATTTCGGATAGCATGATTTGCAACCTTATAGGAATTGTGGAGAAAGAAAAAGGTTGTTATTTTAGAGGACAATGCGATGAAGAATCAGTTGGGACTACTTATACTGATGCCTTAGAAACAATTTTTGGTAATCCTAGAAACAATTTTTGGTAATCCTAAAAACAATTTTTGGTAATCCTAACTTATCTATTCTTCCTAAAAGCTATGAACATTTACTACCTTTTAGCACCAAAATATTTCATCACATCCTGATAAGTATCATTCTCCTAAAATAATATCATCATGATGAAGTAAGCCAAATGGAATTAGGAACCATGTATTGGATTATGAAAGAACATAACAATTGTTTTGGTTACCTAATCTAATAAAACATGACTGAACTATCGAAAAAGGATATGATGCTTCCATATGGTGGCCTGATCACAAGACTAATCCATGCTTATGACATAGCTATCCCACTTGATGAAGAAGTTATGAAACTAGATAGATTTAATGTCATAGATAGAAACCTACTTAGACGGTTGAGGTGTATATTCAGAAAAGAGATATGGACTAGACTGCCTAGAAGGACAGATCCCCTCCCACCTGAACCAGAACTTGAAACACTAATTTTAAGGGGTAATCAATCTCCTCCAATTGGTCCCTTTGAGGCAACACCTCAACAGAGCAAGCACCTCCCTCATCTATCGACGACATAGAGACTCGAATGGATCGAATTAAATAATGTCAAGATCGACTTGAATAATGCCAAGATCAAATTTTAACTGAGTTGCAGTAGATTCATCAACAACTCAATACCTTGTTTAGACACTTTGACTTGCCACCACTTGAATAGTTGTCTTTTTGCTGATGACAAAGAGGGAGAGGTGGACGAAATCCCTCTCTTTAACTCTGCTTACTTTGATGTTGTAATCCTATGTTGTTTACCTTGATGTTGTAAACTTAAAATACTACTGAAATTCTGTGCTTTGATTTCTATAATGTTGTGATCTTATTAAATAATGAGCATGTTATCATACAATGATGCAATATCATGCTTACTTTGATATTGAAAATTTCTATAATGATTGTGATCTCTTTTAAATACTGAGAATTTTTAATCATACATGATGCAATATTGGATTCTTAAGATTATCAACTTTTGAGTGCTATAATGCAATAATAATAATACCTCATGCAAATAATGATGAAAGGCTATGCCGAAATATTTTATCATGCATGAAATGATTATGTATTTAAATATTTTGATGACTTGAAATTATGATGATGCATAATATTTCTAATTTCGATCAAAGCTTGAATTTAAGGTTGTGAATTCAAGTTTATATTTTCTCAAGTATGGCATATAGATAGGGGGAGTTAAGGTTAACTCATTCACCAATTAGTTGTCATCATCAAAAAGGGGGAGATTGTTGAAATCAATTGATGATGAAATCAATTGGTAAATTATTTGACCTAATCTATATGTTGAGATTAGTGTGCAGGATTAACTACGATAGTGATAAGGCATAAAGCAGATTATGGGCCAAAGTCAAAGATTCGGACGATATACCGGGCGCTCGCTAAGAGCTTGTCTGAAGATCGCCGAGAGCTTGTCGGAAGATCACCGAGAGTTCGTTGCTGAAAGCTCGTCGGGAGATCATTGAAAGTTCATCGGGAGTTCGCCGGAAGCGCATTGGAAGACTTGTCGAGAAGTTCGTCGGAGGATCACTGATGGAAAGATCGACATACTGGAATAATTGCTTGCCTTAATCATAGTTAGAACCATAAATTGAATTAAGATTGGGAGGAGATCCCACTAACTCAGTTAGGGGCCAACTGAGCCCTTAAAAGGATTGAATTGGGCTGGATTGGATAGCCCATTCAGCACCTAAAAATATGGCCGATGGTGGCACCGCCTAATGACCTAGTCCCCCAAGTGGTCTGGGCAATAGTACCATCGGTAGTTAATGCTGCCAGCGGTGGTACCACCCTTGTCAAGTAGCGGTACCACCAAACCTTAGTCTCTAAGCTTTGTCAGGCTGTCATACCGCCCAGACTAGGCAGTGGTACCGCCAAGTGTCAGACTGCAAGCGGTAGTACCACCCAGTAATGGCGGTGGTATCGCCAGTACCCCGAAAATCTGGGATGAGACACTTTTTGGCTCTATTTTTTAAGCCATTAGGGCCTATAAATACCCACCCTTTTCTACATGAAAAGGTAACAAAGTGCTATTATATGCGTGAAAAATTCTAAGTGTTTGGGGTGTGAAAAGTATTGTAAAAGTGAGAAGAGTTCTCCTCCTCCATCTCTTAGCCTTGTAACCATCCAAGAAAGAGGAGTGAGACTTGTAAGGGTTGTCTCCTAAACCCGGCAAAAGAAGAAAGAGCTGGAAAAGGTGGTTGGTGTTCGCCTATTAAAGTAAGGCCTTTAGTGGACATCGGTGACCTTGGAGGAATCCGAAGTGGATGTAGGTCTCATTGACCGAACCACTCTAAATTTTGGTTTGCTTATCCTATTATGCAATTTACTTTACTACAAATCTCCTTGAGCTTTTGCTTACATTCTTACAAAAGTTTTAAGTTCAATATCTTTCTGAAACAATTTGAATTGAGACGAACTTTATGCAAAATCGAAGAAGTTTCCGCTGAACTAATTCACCCCCCTCTCTTAGTGCCGCTCTTGATCCTAACAAAACCAAATGAGACTATTAGAGATATGTACACCCGTTTTATGGATGTCGTCAATAGTCTAAAAGCTCTTGATGAAAGTTTTTCGAATTTTGAACTTGTTAACAAAGTTTTACGATCTCTTTCTAAAACTTGGAACTCTAAAGCAACTATCATTCAAGAGGCCAAGGATTTGAATACTTTTCAACTTGAAAAACTTATCGAGTCA
This sequence comes from Musa itinerans, assembly GCA_001649415.1. NCBI lineage: Eukaryota > Viridiplantae > Streptophyta > Magnoliopsida > Zingiberales > Musaceae > Musa > Musa itinerans. Next base: position 61,111 of record LVTN01000786.1, read on the forward strand.
TTAATGACCTATGAGATGACTTGCAATGCTCATGAAAAGCTTGAGAACTACCTTCCAAAGACTAGGAAGGATTTGACACTTAGAACAAATGAAGATCACTCGAGCGAAAGCTCAAGTGATGATGAACTTGAACTTCTCACTATAAAACTTAAAAAGTTCATTAAAAAAGAATTAAAAAATAAAAGTAAACTTAAAAAAAAGTTACTAAAGAAGAAGAAAGTACTCAAAGTGACTTGGGACGAAATGAGTGCATCTGAAGAAGAGGAGCAAACCGATGAAGACGAAATGACAAACTTCGCCTTGGTGACTCTCGATAATGATGTAAACAACTCAAATAAAACTCCTTTACTTTATTTCAAAATTACATGATGCTTTTCATGAGTTATTTTTAAATTAGTTAGTAAAAAAATAAAAAATTAAAAAATTAAAAAAATATTTCATGCTTCTTTTTCTAGTTATTTTGAAAATTTTGAGCATGACAATTGCATATTAACTCCTAGCACTAAGATTCACTTATAAAGAAAAATGCATTAATACAATAAACAAAATGTGTTTGATTAAAAATACCTTATGTTCAATGAAATCATGATTGATGTTTTAATGACATAATAATGTAAGATGTAATAATAATGTAAGAAGTATCATTCTTGATGGTTTTATATTATCCATGAGGATTTGAAGTAATGATGATTTTTGGATAATTTATGGTTTATTGATCTTGATGATTTCGATAATGAAATTTGTTTTTCGGTTTTAATCAATGATGCATAATGATCATGCTTAATGAGTTTATCTTTCAAAATTATGCATGATGATTCTTGTGATTTATGGATCTTTGTCGTAGTGAAAGTTCTTTTTCATTTTAAATGTTGATGCTTGTTTTTATTTGGCATAAAAATTTGGGCATGTTTATATGAAATCAATTATATGAATTGAAACACTAAAAAGAGGAAAGCTTTCTCGTTCAAAAATTTTTCTACTTTATCGATTTTTCACTAAGAGATTGATAAAGTTATTTATGCCATTTTGAATCTCTTAAAAGTGATTTTGATGATTTGTTGATTTGAATTTAGATGAGTTTCATCTAACCATAATGTTTATCTTGATTTCTCAAAATTTATAGCTTGAGATTTACCCTATATAAATCAAGATCTTTTATCCTCGATGTTTCTTTTTGCTATCTACTATCCAAATGAATCATAATTTTTTGGAATTATAATTTTTATGATTCATAATGAATTGAGAGATATTGTATATGAATCGAGATCCTTTATGTGTTCTCTCATGACACCTTTTGCTATAGGAATGTCTTTATCTATATCATGATCTTAATTTCTTGATATTTGATACTTGAAATTTTTCTATGAATTAAGATAATTTTCTCCTTATTTCTTTTTACTATTAAAAAATAAAGGGAGACTTATCCTAACAAACTATGATATGCTACTTGACATCTTGAGAATTTATGACTTGAGTTTTGTTATGCATTTCTTCCCTTCTTCATTATTGTTTATAGTGACAAAAGGGAGAAAGAAAATCGCTAGCATCTCAAGAGATTGATAAATCAATTAATGTCATTTTGAATCTCTTATGATTTTGATGATTTGAATCTAAATAAGATTTTTTCAATCGAATCATGAACCTTCTCTTAATTTCTTAAATTGAGATTTTATTTTATGAATCAAGATTTCATACTATTTATTTTCATATGATCCTTGCATTTTGTTTAAGAGAAAATTTTCTATATGAATCATGTCTTTTGGTATTCACATGATTATATCTTTCATGATATGATTTTTATAATTCCTTGTATTCATGAAGTATATCTCAACACCAAAATTCTTTTGATATTCTTCATGTGATGATATGAAATTATGCATGAAATACTCATGAATTTATGTTGATGCACACAAATAAGAAGCTATGATCATGTATTGTAGGATGTAATGTAATTTCACATTTTGATACCATGTTGATTTGAATTATTTATGATTTGGAATGATTCATGCAATACTATGATTTGATGCTAAAATGATGTATCATGAATGCTTGAGTATTATGTATGATATGCCTATAGTGATAATTTATTTTTGGTATTATGCATAAAGTAAGGATGATATGTAAGGTTTTGAAATTGTATATGTTTTAATTTGAAACTATAATGATGCACAAATAAGATTGATACTTTACCTTTGTCATAATTTTAAAATTATTATAAAGGGAAAAAGAATTACAACATTGTATTCTTCCCTTCTATTTGATAATGACAAAGGGGGAGTAAAATTTGCTAGCTTGCATATTCTAAAATGATGTATTGCTATTTTGCATTCTTTTTTCAAAAACTTACTAGTCTTCATATTTCAAAGCGAAGTAACACTTGCCAAATTACTAGTTTGCTAGCTAGCTTGCATACTTCAAGAAGAAAGAAAAAGTTGCTAGTTTGTACATCATAAAGAGAAGCAAAAAGCTTGCTCATCTCAAAAGATGCAAAAATTTTGCTAACTTTCATATGTGTAAAATTTGTTAGCTTGCATGTTCCAAAATTATGGAAAACATATTAAATTTTCTAACTTGCAAATTGCATGGATAATTGCTAGAAAAGTAAAAATTGATAGCTCGAACTTTGTAAAGGAAGCAAAAAATTACACTTCTCAAAAGAGAAGAAAATTACTAGCTTGCATGATGAGAAAACTTAAGACTATGTTTATTATGCAATGATTTGAAATTATGTTTCAAAAAAATGCTAGTTGCATTTCTCCTTTTTGTTGATGACAAAAGGGGAGAAGATATGATGATAATGTATAATCATGCATGGAATGATGTATTGAATAATTTGATGATGCATGATTTTATGATCACATGTTGCAAATATTCATGATAAAATATTGCTTTGACTTGAATTCATTTTTAATTCAAGGTTCATCTCACATATGCCATAGGGGGAGTTTGTTTAAACTCTGGGAGTTAAGGTTAACTCCGTCATCAATTGGTTGTCATTACAAAAAATGGGAAGATTGTTGAATCTCGAATTTTGATGATGAGACCAATTAATAGTATTTATGATTTAATGTACGTTTTGAGTGATGCAGGAGGCTTCGATTAGGGAGAGACAATTAAGGCAAGAAGAATTATGTTGGGCCGGAGTAGAACATGTCAAAAGATTGGACGTCGAGCCGAAGGACCGGTCGACGTATCGGCAAAAGGCTTCAGTCCATGAGTTCGGGCATTGGGCCAAGAAAAGCAAAAATTGCACCAAAGAAATCGAAGTTGCAAAGGTCATCTAGCCGATTGGGCAATAGGCTACAAGAGAGGACGATGCACCGAAGAATCGGACATAGCATCGATGAACCAATGACATGTCGAACAATATGATTCAAGCTTTGTAATAATTTTCTATATCAAAGTAGGTTTTATTTATGCAGGTTTAACTAGGATAGTGATCAAGGCATAAAGAAAAATGAAGTCCCAGAGTTAAGAACGAGATTTCGTTGGGAGTTTGAGAGTTTGTCGGAACTATGGACATTCGTCAAAAGTTCAACGGAAGCTCGCCCGAAAAAACCTAGACTTACCAGACTTATTTAGCTTACTGTATGCCTTAAATTTCGTAGTTAGCACATAATTAGGTTGAAATTAGGCCAACCCAATTAGGGGCTAGTTGGGCCCATGTATGGACTGTGTTGGGGCCAATGAAAGGCCCAAACAGTGACCCAACAAGTGGCACCGTCATGGTACAATCTCTAAGACTATGTCAGGCAGTGGTACCGCTAGTCTAGGTGGTGGTACCACCCAGAATCAGTCTCTAAGACTGTCAAACGGTGGTACCGCCCAGTGTTAGGCTGTAGGCGGTGGTACCACCCGTACCCCAAAATTTCGGGGATTTGAATTTTGGCTCCAAGTTTTGAAGCCATTTGGGGTCTATAAATACCCTAGCTATTCTTACATAGAGTTTCCAAAAATGTTTCTAAAGTTGAAAACCCTTGTAAAGTGTAGAGTCCCTCCTCCTAAAGTTTAGAGACCATTCTAAGGGAGAGTGTGAGGGAAGTTTTATAAAAAAGGGGTGTAAAGGTTCTCTCCTGAACCTATTAAAAGGAGAATTGAGTTGTAAGGGTAGTTGATCTTCACCCATTGAAGGAAAATCGTTAGTGAATGTCGGTGGCCTCGACGGAAGGGAAATCAGCGGAGTGGATGTAGGTCACGACGACCAAACCACTATAAAACTCGGTTTGCATTTACTTTAAGCTCTTTACTTACATTGCAAACTGCCTTACTTGCTTTACCTTCTCAATACACTCTTTTGTAGGCTTTTAAGTTAAATTTATCTTTATGAAATGGTTTTCATCGGAATCAGTTTTTTATTGTACGAAGAAATTTCAAAACCGACGTGTTTTATCCATTGCACTAATTCAACCCCCCCCCCCCCTCTTAGTGCTGACTTATTCCTAACAGACTCTCCTTAAGATCCTCAATGTGTTGAGAGTGTTAGGATCGAGAGCACTAAGAGGGGGGGGTGAATTAGTGCAGCGAAAATCTTTCAGCGATTAAAAACGAAAGCTGCGTTCGTTCGATAAAGACTATTTTGATGCAAAAGCCGATTCTAAGATCACTTATGATTAAGTGCAGTTTACGTCCAAACACAGTTTGCGTCAAAGCGCAGTTTACGCAGTTTGCGTCTAAATGCAGTTTGCGTCTAAAAGCAGATTACGTCTAAACGCAGTTTGCGTCTAAAACGCAGTTTTACGTCTAAACGCAGTTTACATCTAAAACGCAGTTTTACGTCTAAACGCAGTTTACATCTAAAACG
>LVTN01000786.1:67947-95230 GCA_001649415.1 Musa itinerans
GTCTTGAGATTTGCAAGATAGCATATTTTGTATTTTCTTGAGATTTCAAGCTAGTAATTATCAATGGTATTCAAGATAGCAATTTCTTCTCTTTTGAGAAGTGTAATTTTTGCTTTCTTCTTGAATTGTGCAAGTTAGCTATCTCCCCTTTTGTCATTGTCAAAAAGAAGGGAAAAACCCTTTACATCAATTTTTTAAATCATGACAAAGGTTAGTATCAATCTCATTTGTGCATCATTATATTTTTAAATTAAAACATGCACATTTTCAAAACATATAAACTCATTATTATATGTATGATTCCAAATCATCATTCATATTATTTCAATCGTTGTTTCAATCATCACTATAGCTTATCATGCATAATATGTAAAATCATCTAACATGATATAAACATTTATTTTCAAACTATTTATCACTATTTTCATGTAAGATAATGAAGTATTCATGATATCGAACTTTAATCAACATTTTAAAGTATTTATTACTTCATTTTGATCATGATACCAAACATTTATCATTTAAAGCATTCATGATACACATCATACAAAAGCGTATGCATCATTCATAAATATTTCAAATCATCATGGTATTAATTTGTCACATTGCATCCTACCATGCATGATTGAAACTTCTCATTTGCATACATCAAAATTAATTCATGAATATCTCATGCATTCATATCATCACTTGAGGAATATTGAAAAGAAAATAATTGGGTGATGAGATAAATATTTTATGAAAACAAAGACATCATGTCATAAAAAATAAGACCTCTTGAATTACAAAAGACATGATTTATTTTACTAAGTCTCCTTTACTTTGTAAATGTCAAAAAGAATTGTAGGAGATCAAATGTTATAGTATCTTGATAAGAAATCTTAAGTTATAAATTTTGAGAAATCAAGATAAGTCTTATTCAATTTCAAATCATCAAAATCTCAATATTACTTTCAAGAGATTCAAAATGGTATAGATAATTTTATTGATCTCTTAGTGAAAAGTCGATAAGGTAGAGAAACGTAAATTTTCAATTCATATGATTTTATTTCACTTATGTCAAAACTGTATCATGTTTGAAACCGAAAGTGCAAGTTTTGTTATGACAAAGATTAATGAAGCACTTTCATTATCGTGAAAATCGAAAATCGCAAGATTCATCATCCATAATTGTAAAACCAATAAACACGATTTTTAAAATCTCATGCATAGAATTAAATCATGGTACCAAAATATCATTATATCATCAAGCATGATTTCATAAGGCATTTTTAATCAAAATCAATTTGTTTATCATAAACATGTAATTTTCATGAAGATTATTCTAAACTAAAAAAGGAAAATGCATCATGAAAAAGCATTATGTAATTTCAAAATAGATTAAGGGGATTTTGATTACCTCATCATTGTAAGCGGTTAAGGCATAGTGTGTCACCTCGCCTTTCTTGATTTTCTCCTCGTCTTTGGAGGAGCTCGATTCATCCCACTTTTTGTTCTTTTTCTTGCGTTCAAAGCAAGTAGTTCCGTTCTTTTTGTTAGGATCGAGAGCACTAAGAGGGGGGGGGTGAATTAGTGCAGCGGATATCTTTCAGCGATTAAAAACGAAAGCTGCGTTCGTTCGATAAAGACTATTTTGATGCAAAAGCCGATTTTAAGATCACTTATGATTAAGTGCAGTTTACGTTCAAATACAGTTTGCGTCAAAGCGCAGTTTTACGTCTAAATGCAGTTTTACGTCTAAACGCAGTTTGCGTCTAAAACGTAGTTTTACGTCTAAACGCAGTTTGCGTCTAAACTTAGTTTACGTCTAAAACGTAGTTTTACGTTTAAACGCAGTTTACGTCTAAAACGTAGTTTTACGTTTAAACGCAGTTTACGTCTAAAACGTAGTTTTATGTCTAAACGCAGTTTGCGTCTAAACTTAGTTTACGTCTAAAACGTAGTTTTATGTCTAAACGCAGTTTGCGTCTAAACTTAGTTTACGTCTAAAACGTAGTTTTACGTCTAAACGCAGTTTGCGTCTAAACGCAGTTTTGAAAAGATCTGAACTTAGAAACTCGTTCGTAAAAGCGCAGGAGACAGTTTGTAGTTGTAGATAGAATCAAAACGTAAACTTAAACTGCAATTTAAAGATCATACGAAAACACCGATTTGCGTTTGAATGCAGATTCGGAAAGATTAGAGCTTAGAAGCTTGTTCGTAAAAGCGTAGAGAGCAGTAGCTATGTAGGAGGTTTGCAGTAATGATAAAGTGCTCAAAATAAAAGCAAACCAGAGATTTATAGTGGTTCGGTCAGTCTTGACCTACTCCACTTTTGGCTTCCTCCACCGATGAGGTTGCCGACGTCAACTAGAGGCCTTCCTTCAATAGGCGAAGGCCAACTGCCCTTTTATAGTTTCACTCCTTTTGACGGGCTCAGGAGACAACCCTTACAGAATCTTTCTCTCCTCTCTTTACAACTCAAGACTTGAAGAACAGAAAGAGGAGAACTTTTGGTCTTAACACAAATTTGAGCTCTTAGAATCACAGAAAAGATCTAGAATTCGGTGTGTGTCTGTATCTTTTCAGTGCTGAATGGGTGGGGTATTTATAGGCCCCAACCCAGTTCAAATTTGGAGCTTAAAACGATCAAATCCCGGAATTCCGGGATCAGGCGGTTGCACCGCCTGACTGCGGCGGTTGCACCGCCTGGCAGAGCTCGAAGACTGAGCCCTGGGCGGTTCAACCTCCTGACATGGGCGGTTGCACCGCCCAGCCAGAGCTCGAAGACTGAGCTCAGGCGGTTCAACCGCTTGTCAGGGGCGGTTGCACCGCCCAGCCAGAGCTCGGAAACTGAGCTCGGGCGGTGCCACCGCCCACCCAGGCGGTGCCACCGCTGGCCAAAGTTCTGGGTTCGAATGGGCTGATCCATTCGGCCCAATTTGTGTCTTTCAGGGGCCCAATTGCCCCAAGATTAAGTTAATGGGATCATCTCCCATTTCTAACTTAATCAATGTGCTAACTACGATATTTCTTAAGGCATTTACTGCAGCTTGCTCCGATGCGTCAATCGCTTCTTCCGGCGATCTTCCGGCGAACATTCGACGAACCTTCGGCGATGCTCCTGCGGACTTCTGGCAAACTCCTGGACTTGCGACGATCCACTTGGTGAGTTCCGACGAGCTTCTTTGGCAAGCTCCAGGACTTCTCGTATTTGTTCCCGCAGAACCTCCGACGACCGTTTGGACTTCCGTCGAACTCTCGAACTCCTAACGTGATCATAGTCTTGACTCCGGCGCAACTCCTGTTGCATGTCTTACTTTCATCGTAGTTAATCCTGCACACTTATCTCAACATATGGATTAGATAACAAATGACAATTGACTTCATCATCAAAATCCGAGATTCAACAGAGAGAAGTAGAGAGCACTATTAAGAAAAGAAGTCAGTTCTCTATATTGGTGAGACTAGAAAGAAAAGGAAAGCAAAAAAGTCCCTTAAGACGGGGTAGGACAAGGGTCGAACGGGTTAAGCAAAGGTTACTAAAAAGGACCTGATAAAGAACAAAGGCTAGTGCTTCCACTATAGCAAAGATAGGCATTGGAAGAGGAACTGCAAAGAGTACCTTATAAAGAGGGTGAAATAGAAGCTCGAAGAAGCTTCAGGTACATTCATGATTAGTCTTCACTTGTTAGAATCTTATGATAACACATGGGTATTGGATACCGGTAGTGCTTATCATATTTGTAATTCGTTGCAGGTTCTAGCAAGGCCTAGGAGATTGGAGAGAGGCGAGATAGACCTCAAGATGGGCAATGGAGCAAAAGTTGCTATAGTAGTTGTTGGCGAGGTTGCCCTACATTTGCTTGTTGGAGCTATTATTGCATTGGATATATGTCATTTTGTTTCTTCTTTTATAAAAAATATTACTTCCATTTCATGTTTGACAGTTAGTAGATATAAATTAGTTTTTGAGAACAATGGTTATTCAATACTATTAAGTAATGAGATCATCACGACAAGAACATTGCATAATGGTTTGTTTATGCTAGACACTGCTTCATATATCATGAATGTAAATATGTCTAAGAGGAAACGAGATGAGGTGAACAATGTATACCTATGGTATTGTAGGCTAGGTCACTCCATGAGGGAAGGATTCAAAAGTTGCTAAAGGATGAATATCTAGATCCATTCGACTATAAGTTATATGCAACCTGCAAGCCTTGCCTTCATGGAAAATTAACAAACTTTCCTTTTAGTGGAACTAGAGAGAGAGCCATTGAGCTGCTAGAACTCATACATAGTGATGTATGTGGACTCATGTCAACTCATGCTATAGGTGGTTATTCATACTTTATTACTTTTATTAATGATTTCTTAATGTATAGACATGTGTACTTGATGAAGTACAAGTCTAAGGCATTTGAGAAATTTAGAGAGTATAAGAATGAAGTGTAGAACTAGATTGGAAAGGGTATCAAAACACTTTGATCAGATCAAGGAGATGAGTACTTGAGTATAGAGTTCACCTAATTCCTTAAGGACCATGAGATTATATCCTAATGGACACCTCCTTATACACCTTAGTTCAATGGTATATCTAAAAGGAGGAATCGTACACTGTTAGACATGGTGTGGTCCGTGATGAGCTTCGCCGACCTACCCATCTCATTCTGGAAGATGCCCTAGAGACCGTAGCTTACCTTCTGAATAGAGTTCCAACTAAGTCGATAGTGTCTACGCCATATGAGATATGGAAAGGGAAGAAGCCTGATCTTAAAATTGTTAAGATTTGGGGCTATCTTACCTAAGTTAAAAAACACAACCCTAATAGGTTGGAATCGAGGATGGAGCGGTGCAAGTCCATAGGAAACTCCAAGGAAACTTATGGGTATTATTTCTATCATCCCGAGAACCAAAAGGTCTTTGTAGCTAAGAGAGTAGTGTTCCTTAAAAAGGAACACATTCTTGGCGAAGACAATGAGAGCATGATAGAGTTGAGCAAGGTTGGAGAACCTAGCTCAAGCACCACTCCACTACCTGAGTCTGCTTAGGTACCTAGCACACAAGTTCTAACTTTACGTAGGTCCAGTAGAGTATCCCATCCTCCTGAGAGATATGTGGGACATATTAGAGGGGAGGATATTGAGGATGTTGATCCTCAGACCTACGAGAATGATATTACGAGTATGGACTCTGGGAAGTGGCAAGAAACCATGAATTCTGAGATGGATTCTATGTACTTCAACAAGGTTTGGAACCTAGTTGATGCAGCCGAAGGTATTGTACCAATCAGTTGTAAGTGGATCTTCAAGAAGAAAATCAGAGTAGATGGAAAGATATAAACCTATAAAGCCAAGCTAGTGGTTAAGGGGTATCGTCAAGGTAATGTGTTGACTATGATAAAACCTTCTAACTCGTAGCCATGCGAAAATCCATTCGAATTCTATTGGCTATTGTAGTACACTATGATTATGAGATCTGGTAGATGAACATGAAAAATCATGTTCCTAAATAATAACATTGAGGTGAAGATGTATATGATACAGCTTGAGGGATTTGTATCCAAAGACTGTCCAAATAAGGTGTGTAGGTTGCTTAGGTCCATTTATGGACTGAAATAAGCTTCTCGAAGTTAAAACATAAGATTTGTGAGACAATCAGATCTTATGACTTTGTTAAGAATGAAGATGAGTCTTGTGTATACAGGAAGGTAAGTGGGAGCGCTATTACCTTCTTGATGTTATATGTGGATGACATCCTGATCATTGGGAATGATGTAGGAATGTTGTCCATGATAAAGGCTTGTTATCTAGACACTTATCCATAAAGGACTTGGGGGAAGCATCCTATATCTTGGGGATTCAGATCCATAGAGATGGATCCAAGATGATGCTTGGCTTGTCTTAGTCCAAGTACATAAACACCATTATTAAAAGGTTTGACATGAAATATTCCAAGAGAGGTCTTTTATAGATGAGACATGGGATATCGCTTTCTAGGAGTATATCCCCAAAGACTCCTAAAGAAAGGATGAACTTGGATAGGATACCCTATGCCTCAACGATAGGGTATATCATGTATGTCATGCTATGTACCAGGCCTGATATAGCGCATGTTTAAGTGTCACAAGTAGGTACCAAGCAGATCTAGGCTTAGAGCATTTGAAAGTAGTAAGGTGTATCCTTAAGTACTTGAGAAGGACTAAGGATCTTTTACTAGTATATGGAGGTAGTAGTCTCAGGGTTGAAGGCAACACAGACTCGAGTTTCCAATTTGATATCAATGATAGCAAGTCAAATTCGGGGTATATGTACATCCTAAATGGAGGAGCAATATACTATAAGAGTTCTAAGCAAGATCGTATTATTGACTCGATCACAAAGGTGGAGTATATGGCTGCAGTTAGAGGCAGCAAAGGAGGTAATCTGGATAAAGAAGATCATCACAAATCTGAAAGTCGTGCTGGGCAATGAGGAGCCAATTCCCTTATATTGCGATAACAATGGGGCGATTGCTCATTATATTATTTGGCATTTTATCACTTTATATTGATTGTTGTATTTATACACACACACATATATATATATTATAATGTCCATGGATCTATGCAATGGAATTCAGATTATGATAAGATCACGATAATGAGACCAATTTACCTTTAAACATAGATCCTAAATAATCTCGGTCATAAGTTACTCGAGAGGGACATCAAGACAACCGGACATACTGGTGTATTGTATACCCATACATATGATGGAGGCGGCTGATCCCATAGCTACTTGTGTGGGGGCACTAGGGCTATAGTGCAGGTGCTCATTGGAGAATGAGTTCACTGATTGATCCGCTCACGAAATGCTGGATGGTTAATGATACCTCATTATCAAACAATGATTCCGTTGTCCCAATGGTGTATCTGGTCCTTAGAATTGAGACACCAAAAATGTCTTGTATGAGTACTCCACTCTTTGATACCTGACTTATAAGTCTAAAAGTTCTAGATTTAGCATAGTCGGTCATCGAGAGTGGCAGCCAACCTTACGAGGACTATTGAGTTAGAGGATGATCCACTCTCGGTGTTATGAAATGAATCTTTCATGTGTTCTTGCTCAGACAAATCCCTAGCTAGGGTCATTTAGATAAAAAGAGAAAGAGTTCTTTGAGAGAATTCGATTAAAGCGAGACTCGAGTAGAAACTATATGGGTCTGATAGTACCATGCCCAATATATAGTCTTTGGGGTATTAGATGGATGAGGGATTATCGATACATGGTAATTAAGGACAAACAGATCCAATGGATTGGATTCCCCTATATAATTTAGGGATTACAATGTAGTGGCCTAGTACGTCCATAGTCGATGAGTCGAGTGAATTATTATGGAGATAATAATTTATTGAGCTAAAAGTGTTGAATCTTGAATTTTGATGATGAAATTAATTGATGTATTTATTATCTAGTGTGCATTTAAGTGATGTAGGAGTACCTTTGATCAGAAAAGGTAAATCGATTAAAGTAGGAGGAATCGAACATTGGGCCGGAGCAAACATGTCAGAAGATTGGACGTCGGGCTGGAGGATCGATCGACATGTCGGCAAAAGGCTTCGGTCCATGAATTCAGGCATTAGGCCAAGAAGATCGGACATTGCGCTAAGGAGATCGGATGTTGCGAGAAGACAACATGCTGATTGGGCAATATGTCGAAGGAGAGAATTATGCGCCGAAGGATCAGATGAAGCACCGGCAGAACCAATGACATGCCGGACAACATAGGATTCACTTGTAATCGATTATGTCTATATCGAGTTAGTTTAGTGTCTAATTGAGTCAGTTTAAAATGTAATTAGGCAAACTCAATTTGGGGCCAACTGGGCCCAAAGTTAGGCTATTTTAGGCCCAAAAAAAGGCCCATTCAGTGACCCAAAAGTTGGGTCAGGCGGTGGCACCGCCATTGGCTCAATCACCGAGACATAGTCTTGAAGACTATGTTAGGCGGTAGTACTGCCAGATTGGGCGGTGGTACCATCCAGTGTCAAGTGGTGGTACTGCTAGTCTAAGCAATGGTATCGCCCAAACATAGTATCCCAAGCGATGGTACCGCCAAGTGTCAGTGCTGTAGGCGGTGGTACTGCCCAGTATAGGTAGTGGTATCGCTAAGACCCAGGAAACCCGAGATTAGGCCTTTTTTTGCTCCAATTTTAAAGTCATTTGAGGTTATAAATACCTTAATTAATCCTGCATGGTTGAGCAAGAATTGAGTATGAAATTGAGTTAAAAAAGGGGGAAAGAAAACTTAAAAAAAATTAGGAAACTCTCTTAGGATTTAGGATCATTTCTTCCTAGTATTTAGAAGTTCGTCTAAAGGGAGAAGTGAGGTCTAAAAAAGAGAGGCTTGTAAGAGTTGTCTCCTAAACTCGTGAAAAGGAGAAAGAATATAAAAGGATAGTTGATCTTTGCCTATTGAAGGAAGATTGTTAGTGGATGCTGGTGACCTCGACGGAAGAGGAATCGGGAGTGGATGTAGGTCACGACGACCGAACCACTATAAAACTTGGTTTGCATTTCTATTTGTGAAATTTACCTTTACTGTAAACTGCCTTACTTGCTTTACTTTCTTATTACACTCTTACGAATGCTTTCAAGTTAAATATATTTCAAAAGGAAGCAAAAATTGCTATCTTGCATATCTCAAGAGAGGCAATACTCAAGCTGCATGAACATCTAAAAAATTTGCTAGCTTGCATGTTCTAAAATGATGTAAATTTTGCTAGCTTGTATAATATAAAATGGTATAAAAATTGCTAAAATTGCTAGCTTGCATGTTGCAAAGGGAGCAAAAAATTGCTACCATGCACTTCTCAAAAGAGAAGAAAAAACTCACTAGCTTGCATGTTCTAAAGTAATAAAAAAATTGCTAAATTGCTAAGCTTTCATATATCTAAAACTTGATAGTTGCACTTCTCCTTTTTGTTGATGACAAAGGGAGAGAAGTCATGATGACAATTATACATGGTATGATATACTTGGATCTTTTGATTATGCATGATTTTATGTTGCATGCAATGATATAATTAATTGGGTCTTTCAATATTCATGTGTATGCAATGGTGAAATACTTATAATTTTTTAAATTCAAAGATTCTATCAATACGATATATTGATAGGGAGAGTTTAGTTTAAACTTCATCATCAATTGGTTGTCATCATCAAAAAGGGGGAGATTGTTGAATCTTAGATTTTGATGATGAAATCAATTGATGTGTTTGTTATCTAATGTGCATTTAAGTGACATGAGCCTAGCTTCGATCAGAAAAGACATATTGATTAAAACAGGAGGAATTAGACGTTGGGCCGGAGCAAACATGTCAGAAGATTGGACGTCGGGCCGGAGGATCTGTCGACATGTCAGTAGAATGCTTCAATCCGTGAATTTGGGCATCGAGCCAAAAGGATCGAACATTGTGCTAAGGAGATCAGATATTGCGAGAAGACAACATGCTGATTGGGCAATACGCCGAAGGAGAGGATGACACGTCAAAGGATCAAATGAAGCATCGGAAGAACCAATGACATACCGGACAACATAGGATTTGCTTGTAATCGATTATATCTAGATCTAGTTAATTTAGAGTCTAATTAAGTCAGTTTAGAATATAATTAGGCCAACTCAATTGGGGGCCAACTAAGCCTAAAGTGGGACTGTTTTATGTAAGAAAAAGGCTCATTCAGTGACCCAAAAGTTGGGTCAAGCGGTGGCACTGCCATTGGCTCAATCACCGAGACACAGTCTCTAAGACTGTGTTAGGCGGTAGAACCGCCAAACTAGGCAATGGTATGGCCCAGTGTCTAGCGGTGGTACCGCTAGTCTGGGCGATGATATCGCTAGTCTGGGCAATGGTACCACCCAGATATAGTCTCCCAAGTGGTGGTACTGCTAGACTGGGTGGTGGAGTGCTATAGGCGGTGGTACCACCCAGCACAGGTGGTGGTACCGCTAGGACCTAGGAAACCCAACATGAGACCTTTTTTTACTCTAATTTTAAAGCCATTTGGGGTTTATAAATACCCCAACTATTCCTGCATAGATGAGAAAGAATTGACACTGTAGTTGAGTTGAAAAAGAGGGAAAGAAAACTTAAAAAAATTGAAAAACTCTCTTAGGATTTAGGATCACTTCTTCCTAGTATTTAGAAGTTCGTCTAAAGGGAGAAGTGAGGTATAAGAAAGAGAGGCTTGTAAGGGTTGTCTCCTAAACCCGTGAAAAGGAGAAAGAGTATAAGAGGGTAGTTGATCTTCACTCATTGAAGGAATATCGTTAGTGGATGTCGGTGGCCTTGACGGAAGAGGAATCGGGAGTGGATGTAAGTCACGATGACCGAACCACTATAAAACTTGGTTTACATTTCTATTTATGAAATTTACCTTTATTGCAAACTGCCTTACTTGCTTTAATTTCTCATTACACTCTTACGAACGCTTTCAAGTTAAATATATTTTCGATATTGGTTTTACAGAAATGAAGATTTTTCAAAACCGACCTTTTTTTCCGCTACACTAATTCCCCCCCCCCTCTTAGTGCCGACTCGATCCTAGCAAGAAGGAGTTTTGATAGGTATGACTCATGGCCAGCTCGATATTGAGCCTAGTGGGTCACACACATATGGTAGGCATTACGATGAGTAGAGATTCGAATATGAGATATCTATTAGAGCCCCTATCTTATTGGATATCCAATAAGCCCCTAAATTATTGGATCCTATAGATGAGATCCAATAAGAGTCAATGAGAGTTTATTGGATAGAGATCTACTAATATAAGAGGCTTGGGTAGTTGGATGGAGATCCAATACCCAATAGGATAGGGTTTATTAGGGTTAAGTTGATAGGGAGCCTCTATAAATATGAGGAAACTAAACACCCATAGGCTAGAGGTTTTTGGTTGCCACCTCCTATTCTCCTCTTCCTTTCTCCTCCTTAGATAGTAGGCCTAGAGATACAATGCTATAGTGTGGATCACCGCTAGAGAGGAGGACGCTTGACCTCCTTCACTCTCTCCTATAGATCTATAGGGATTTAGAGATATACGATCTCCTTATGTAATATAATCTTTCATATATGTAATTTTTTAGTTTTGTAGATTTTCCACACCAATCTTCGCACAACGAAGAATGTAATTTATGAGAAATTTAGGGATTTTTATTTTCTATTCTTCCGCTACGCATGTAATGTCGCCCCTAGAATTCCCTACAACCTCATTGTCAAATGTTGATTCCATCATCCCAGTAGTGTGTCTAGTCCTTAGACATGAGAAACTAAGAATATCCTATGCTATTCCACTTTTTGATACTAGACTTATAGGCTTGAAAATTCCAAATCTAGTACAACTGGTCATTGGGAGTAGTAGCCAACCTTTTGAGGGCTCTTGAGTGTCGATAGAGGATCATCCACTCTCAATGTCATAAGAGAAATATTCGGATTGAGAGAGAAAGAGTTCTCCAAATGAATCCAACTAAAGCAAGGCTCGAGTAGAAACTATATGGACCTGATAGTACTATACCCGAAATACAATCTTTGGGATATTATATGGATGAAGGACTATAGATATATAGTAACTGAGGATAGACAGGTCGAATGGATTGGATTCTCCTATATCGTCTAGGGACTACGGCATAGTGAATTATTTTGGAGATAATAATTCATTGAGTTAGAAAGAGTTCTGACATGTATGACTCATGGCCAGCTCGATATTGGACCTAGAGGGTCACATATATATGGTAGGTATTGTAATGAGTAGAGGTTCGAATATGAGATATCTATTGGAACCCCTATCTTATTGGATATCCAATAAGCCCCTAAATTATTGGATCCTATGGATGAGATCCAATAAGAGTCAATGAGAGATTATTGGATAGAGATCTACTAATCTAAGAGGCTTTGGTAGTTGGATGGATATCCAAAACCCAATCGGGCAAGATCCATTAGGGTTAAGTTGATAGGGGGCCTCTATAAATAGGAGGGAACCAAAGGGCCATAGGCTAGACCTCTCTTAGCTATCATCTCCTATACTCCTCTCCACTTCTTCTCCTCAGCCAACAGCTCCTTGATTGCATGTGGAAAGCAAGAAGGGCTATTTGGATAGTCGGAAGATATAGAAGAAGATCTATATAGTGATTTGAGAAGCGTCATTGCAGCCCCTATCATGTAGATCACCGCTAGAGAGGAGTACAATTGACCGCCTCCATCCTCTCCCATAGATCTATAGGATTTCAAGAATATATAATCTCCCTAGGCAACACACATCCCTTAACACGTGGTTTTTTGGTTTCATGAGTTTTTGCACACCAATCTTCTCATAGTGATAAGAACTATTTTCTTTATAAATTTAGGATTTTTGTTTCTTATTTTTTTGCTGCATATGTGATGTCGCCCCAGATTTCCCAACATTTTGGTCCTTGGGGTGATAGAAATTATACCTATTAGGACCATTTTGACACTAAGAGGGGGGGGTGAATTAGTGCTTTCGATAAAATCATCAGTTTTGGAAACATTCGTTTGATGAAAAACTTGTATCAGAAATGTGCTTGACTTGGAGTAAGTGAACTAAGCAATTAACTCAAAGAGTAATAGAAATGAAAAGCAAAATGTAAATGTAAACCAAGTTTATAGTGGTTTGGTCATCATGACCTACGTCTACTCCCGATTCCTCTTTCGTTAAGACTACCGGCGTTCACTAATGATATTTTTTTAATGGGCAAAGACCAACTACCCTCTTATAACTCTTTATCCTTTTCATAGGTTTAGGAGATAATCTTTACAAGTCTTACACCTCTCTTAGAATTATCACAAAAGTTAAGGAGGAGGAGGACACTTAGCACTTTTTCAAGACTTTTACAACTCAAAATCTTAAGCCTTTTATTCACTTTTCATGCACTTTCATGCAAGAAAGAGTGAGATATTTATAAGCCCCAATGGCTTCAAAAATAGAGTCAAAAAGTGTCTCGTCCTCGGTTTTCAAGGTATCAATGGTACCACTGCCATTATTGGGTGGTACTATCATCTGCCAAACTAATAACTGATGGTACCATCGCTTGTCAATTTGACACTAAGCGATACCATCGCCTGGTCTGACATTGACATTGGGCAGTACCACCGCTTGACATAGGCTAAGAGACTATGTCTACGTGGTACCACCGCCGAGAAAGCCTAGATGGCCGAACCTTAGGCAGTGCCACTGCCTAGGCCAACTAAGGGTCACTGAATGGTCCTTCTTCTTAGCCCAAAACAGCCCTAGCTAATGCTAGATGGCCCTTAATTGAGTTAGTAGGGTTACTCCCCAAACTAACTCAAATTGACACCTAACTATGATAAGTAAGGCTAAAATAATCCAACATAAGCAATCTCAGTTATCCGGCATGTCAATTGTTTATCTGAACTTCCGGTGAACTTTCGGCAAACTCCCGTCGAACTCCCAACAAGCTTTCAGCGCATCATTCGAACCTTTGGTATAATGCCCGATTCATCCATTCTCGGTGCATTTTTCGATTCTTCCGGCCCAATAATCGATCTTTGACACTGGCCCAACGTCTGATTCTTTATTTTTTTGCCTTTTCATGATCGAATTTAGTCCTACATCACTTTTCTCAAATAGTATATTTGATCGTAAACTCATTAATTGATTTTATTATCAAAATCCGAGATTCAACAATCTCCCATTTTTTATGATGACAACCAATTGATGATGGAGTTAAACTTAACTCCCCCTATCTCGATGCCATGTCAAAATAAAGCAAAATTGAATTCAAAAGAAATAATAACCTTTGAATTCAAGTGAAACAATTTTGATCATATGCAACATATCATTTCAAAATTTTGTATCATCATTTAAATAAAGTTTCAAGTCATCAAGGTATAACATGCACAATTTCAAACCATTACAAATCATCATCACTTTGGGCATGATAGGAAAACAATAAATTCTCAAATCATCATTACATGGGTATGCATGATACCAAAACATGAAATTTTGAAATCATCATTACTTGGTTATGCATGATATCTAAACAATAAATTCTTAAATCATCATTATTTCCCCCCCTTTGTCATCAACAAAAATGAGGAAAGTGCAGCTAGCATATTTTTGAAATATAATTTCAGATTATTGCATATATCATTGCATAATTTCAAGTTTTTGAAACATCATTGCATATACCATCACTTTAGAACATGCAAACTAGCAAGTTTTAGAGATGTGAAAGTTTACAAGTTTTGCTTCTTGAGATGGACAAGCTAGCACTTTTCCTTCTCTTTGAGATGTGCAAGATAGCACTCTTGCTTCTCTTTAAGATGCTAGCAATTGTCTTTCTCCCCTTTGTCATTAAAGAAAGAAAGAAAGGGAAAGGGAAGGATTCAATGGTGCAAATATTTCAACCATCACATGAACAAAAGAAAGATCAAGTCATGAATCCAAACTTCCATGAATCAATGCTCTACTTTTGCAAATAGATAGAGGAAGGATTCATAGGAAATGATCATCTCATGAAAAATAAAAGATCAAGTTGTGAATACCAAAACTCTATGAATCAAATCTCTTCTTTTGTGAATAGTAAGAGGAAGAAATCATAGTAAGCGATCTTGATTCAAGAGAAAGCTCAAGTCAAGAAAATTGAGAAATCAAGAGAAGGATCATGATTCATTTGAAAGAGAATCTACTCTTTAGCAAAAGGAATAGTTATAGGATATAATCTTGATTCAAAAGAAAACATAAGATATGAAAACTGAGAAATCAAGATAATGATCTGAAAAATATATAAGAAATATTCATGCATTTGAAAGATTTAACATGACTATTTCTCTTTTAATAAAATCAAATTATTCCTCATTCAATAGTTTTGTAAAAATATCTACTAATTAATGCTTTATATCAATAAATTTTAAAGATATGTCATGATTATTAATATAATCTCTAATAAAATGATGTCTAATATCAATATGTTTAGTTCTAGAGTATTGAATGAGATTCTTTGTTAAACATATTGCACTAGTATTATCATATTTTATAGGGATATTTTTTAAATAAATTTTATAATTTTTTAAAGTATTTTTTATCCAAATAACTTATGCACAACATGCACTTGCTGCTACATATTCAGCCGAGCTTGTGCACAACATGCACTTGCTGCTACATATTCAGCCTCGGTTGTAGATAATACAACAAAATTTTATTTCTTGGAAGATCAAGAAACAAGTGAATGACCTAAGACTTGATATGTTTCAAATGTAGATTTTCTATCTATTCTACATCCACCAAAGTCAGCATTGGCAAAAGTAATTAATTCAAAATTTTTACATTTTGGATACCGTAATCCTAGATTGGGATTCGATTGAAATCTACCATAATATCCAACATTAAATATAATATCAGATCTAGTTGCTATGAGGTACTGATAAGTTTTTTGATCAAAACATTCTTCATCAATGTCCATATCCAATTTTGTAGAAGTGCTCATTGGTGTATTGATAGCCTTAGCACTTTTCATATTAAATCATTTTAATAGATCTAGAGCATACTTAGTTTGAGTCCCAAAAGTTCAATCACTAAGCTGATTTATAATCCTAAGAAAAAAAATAATTCACCCATTAAACTCATTTCCAATTCTTGGCTCATACTATTAGCAAAAGATTTACATAAAGACTCATTTGAAGAACCAAAAATGATATTATCAACATAAATTTGAACTACAAGAAAATAATTTTCAAAATATTTAATAAACAATGTGGTATCAACCTTGCCTTTCCAAAAATCATTCTTAATTATAAAGGAACTAAATCTCTCATACCAAGCCCTTGGGGCTTATTTCAAACCATAAAGAGTTTTAGATAACTTAAAAACATGATTTGGCAAAATAGCATTCTCAAATCTGAGTGGTTGTTCAACATAAACTTCTTCGAAAATAAAGCCATTAAGAAAAGCACTTTTAATATCCATTTGAAATAACTTAAAATTATTATAACTAGCATAAGCAAGGAGAATCCTTATGGCTTCAAGAAAGAAACTTTTGCTTCTTGAAATATACAAGTTGGCAATCTTTGCTTCTCTTTTGAGATGAGCATGCTAGCATGTTTTTGCATCTTCTTGAATTATGCAAGCTAGTGAATCTTTCTCTTTTGAGATGTGTACACTAGCAATTCTTTCTCCCCCTTTATCATTGGCAAAAAGAGGGGAATAATAAAACAAAGGTGCAATTCATTTCCCTTTATATCAATCTTCAAATTATGACAAAGATAATGTGTCATTCTTTATTGCAATATAGTATCATTTCAGAAAACGATAATTGTTGACTTTCACATCATTTCATAACAAAAAATCATAGTATTGCATGTATTATTCCAAATCATAAGTATTTCAAATCATGATGGTATCAAAATGTCAAATTACATTACATCCTATCATGCATGATCATAACTTCTCATTTGCATGCATTAACATAATATCATGAGTATTTCATGCATAATTTCATATTATTATATGAAGAATATCAAGAAAAAATAATTGGGTGATAAGATAAACACTTCATGAATATAAGGAATTGTACATAAAAATCATATCATGAAAGATAAGATAACAAAGATCATGAAGGATTAAGTCATGAATACTAAATGACATAATTTATCTTGATAAATCTCCTTTCTAGGAAATAACAAAAAGAGACATGGGAGTTCAAAAATAAGATCTTGATTCATAGAAAAAATTCAAGTATCAATATCAAGAATTCAAGATCATGATATAGATAAAGACATTCCTGTAGAAAAATGTGTCATGAGAGAACACATAAAGGATCTTGATTCATGTATAATATCTCTCAATTCATTATAAATCATAAAAATTATAATTTCAAAAAATCATGATTCATTTGGATAGTAGATAGCAAAAAGAAATATCGAGGATAAAAGATCTTGATTTATATAAGATAAATCTCAAGTTATAAATATCGAGAAATCAAGATAAAAATCATGGTTAGATGAAACTCATCCAAATTCAAATCAACAAATCAGTAAAATCACTTTCAAGAGATTCAAAATGGCGTAAATAACTTTATCAATCTCTTAGTGAAGAATCAATAAGATAGAGAAAAAAAAATTTTCAGGAAAAATACTTTCCTCTTTTCAGTTATTTCAATTTATGTGATTTATTTCATAGAAGCATGTCTTTTTTTTTTATTTATACCAAATAAAAACATGCATCAACATTTAGGATTGGAAAATAAATTTCATCATAAAAACCATCAAGACCAAAAAATATAACACATTAAACATACGGCTTATTCAAACAAGAGATTTGATTTATCATTTTAATTCCAATGACAATACATTTTCCTTTTTATGTAATTGATTTCATATAAATATCCTCATGTTTTTCATATGAAAACCATTCATCTTGTTTAAAACCGAAAAAGCAACTTTCATTGTGATAAAGATCAATAAGCCATAAATCACAAAAAATCATCATGTATAATTTTGAAATATAAACTTATTAAGCATGATCATTATGCATCACTACTTTGGACATGACATCAAAACATGGTTTCAAGTTTTCAAGGTATAACATGCACAATTTCAAACTATAAACTCATTAAGCATGACATCATCAAACATGATTTCATAAAGCATTTTCAATCAAAATTGAAAATCAACAATTTAGATACACATTATTTTTTTCTTAAAAACATACATAGGATTAATCATTAGATTTAAATCTAACATGTTATTCCTTTATCATAAAACATGCAATTCTCATGATCAATTTTTAAAATAAAAAGAAGCATAATATAACCTTTTTGTAATTTTTATTTTTTATTTTTTTACTAACTAATTTAAAAAAAACTCATGAAAAAGCATCAAGTAATTTCGAAATAAGTCAAAGGGGATTTGGTTACCTCGTCGTCGAAAACCGTTAAGGCATAGTTTGCCACCTCACCTTTGTTGGTTTGTTCTTCATCTTCGGATAAACTTGATTCGTCCTAAGCCACCTTAAGTGTTTTCTTCTTCATTTGTAGCTTCTTCTTTTTAGGTTCATTTTTGTTCTTTGATTCTTGTTTAATAAACTTTTTAAGTTTTATAGTGAGAAGTTCAAGTTCGTCATCACTTGAGCTTTCGCTCGAGTGGTCTTCATTTGTTCTAAGTGTCAAATCTTTCCTATTCTTTGGAAGGTTATTCTCATGTTCATTTTGTGCCATACAACTCATTTCATAGGTCATTAAAGACCCGATAAGTTCTTCGAGAGGGAAAGTATTCAAATCCTTGGCCTCTTGAATGGCCGTTACTTTAGGATCCCAATATTTAGAAAGACATCGTAAAACTTTATTAACAAGTTCAAGATTCGAAAAACATTTGACAAGAGCTTTTAAGCCATTGACGACATCCATAAAATGGGTGTACATGTCAACAATGGTTTCATATAGTTTTATTCGAAATAGTTCAAAATCATGCATAAAAGGATTTATCTTAGAATCCTTTACTCTACTAGTGTCTTCGTGTGTGATTTAAGTGTATGCCAAATATCGAAAGCCGTTTCGCAAGTAGAAACCCGATTGAATTCATTTTTGTCTAAGGCGTAAAATAGAGCATTCATAGCTATAGCATTTACAGAAAAAATTTTCTTCTCCAAATTATTTTATTCATTCATTGGAGTAGAAGACTTTTGAAATCCATTTTCAACAATATTCCATAAGTTTAAATCCGTAGAAAGCAAGAAAACTCTCATTTGAGTTTTCCAATAAGTGTAGTCTATCTCATTGAACATAGGAGGATGAACGATAGAAAAACCCTCTTGAAATCCGTAAAGAGCCATTTCTCTTGGATGTTAAACCAAATGAGAAATAACGTGGCTCTGATACCAACTATTAGAAATGAGTCGGCACTAAGAGGAGGGTGAATTAGTGCAATGGTAAAAGCGTCAATTTTGAAAAATATTCGTTCGTTGAAAACTGATCGGAAAGATGTTAACTTAAAAGTGTATGGAAGCATAGTGAGAGCAAAACAATTTGTAGTAAGGTAAATTACATAAATAGAAATGCAAACCAGATTTTTATAGTGGTTCGATCGTCGTGACCTACATCCACTCTGCTGATTCCTCTTACGCCGAGGCCACTAATATCCACTAATTGTATTTCTTCAATAGATGAAGACAACCACCTTCTTACAACTTGATTCTCCTTTTGACAAGTTTAGAAGTCAACCTTTACAACCCCCACAACCTCCTTTCTTAAACTTCTCTAACACTTGGAGTTTGAGAGGAGTTCACACAAGATTACAACAACATTTTTTTCCTTTTTCACTCTCAATTCTTGTGTTTGTTAACCAGGGATGAGAGGGGTATTTATAGGCCTCAAGTTGATTCAAACTTGGAGCCTAAAACGGTCTCATCCCGGGTTTCTCGGGTCCTAGCGGTACCATTACTTGTGCTGGGCGGTATCATCGCCTACAGCACTGACACTGGACGGTACCACCGCTTGGGAGACTGTGTTTGGGTGGTACCACTGCCTAGACTAGTGGTACCACCGCTTGATAGTCTCAGAGACTAAGTCTGGGTGGTACCACTACCCAGACTGATAGTACCATCGCCTGACATAGTCTTGGAGATTGTGCCACGACGGTTCCACCTGTTGGGTCATTGTTTGGACCTTCCACTTGGCCCAACATAGCCTAGACTTTGGCCCAACTGGCCCCTAATTGAGTTGGCCCAATTACGCCTAAAACCTACTTTGATCTAGACAATTATTATAAAGCTAATCAAATGTTATCCGACATGTCATTGGTTTATCGGTACTTCGTCCGAATCTTCGGCGCATCGTCCTCTCTTGGTGCCTATTGCCCAATCGGTCAGTTGACCTTCGTAACTTTGATTTCCTTAGTGTAATTTCCGCTCTTCTTGCCCCGACGCCCGATCCCATTGCCCGAAGCCTTCTATCGATACGTCGACCGATCCTCCGGCTCGACGTTCAATCTTCTGACATGTTCCACTCTCGCCCAACATGATTCTTTTTGCTTTAATTGTCTCTCCCTGATCGAAGCTTCTTGCATCACTCAAAAGGCAGATCAAATAAACACTATCAATTGGTTTCATCATCAAAATTCGAGATTCAACAGTTTCTTTATAATCGATACCTTCTTCTTAGTTGAATCCTTTAGCCACTAATCTAGCTTTGTTTTTAACTAAGATACCAAGTTAATCTTGCTTATTTCTAAAGACCCATTTAATACCAATTACTAAATGATCACTAGATCTAGGAACAAGCTTCCACATCTTATTTCTCTTAAATTGATTTAACTCATGCATTGCAAAGACCGATGATTCATCTTTTAGAGCATCAACAATACATTTTGGTTTAATTTGAGACAAAAAGCCCGCATTTGCATAAAAAAATTTAAAAGAAGAACGAGTTTGAACACCTTTTGATGTATCTATAATGATTAGCTCCTTAGGATGAGCTTTTACATACTTCTATTCCTTAGGTAAGATTTTTTGGAAGAAGATGCTTTTAAGTTGCTTGGGAGAGGAGAGTTTTCATTCAAATTTAAAGCATCGAAATCTAAATCATCATAAAAATGATTTTTCTTAATTTTAGAAACCTTATTAAAAATAACATGGATGGATTCCTCAATAACTAAAGTTCTTTCATTCAAAACACGAAAAGCTTTAGAAATAGAGGAATATCCAAGAAAGATACCATCGTCGGATTTTATATCAAAATTTTCTAAGGCATCCTTTTTCATTTAAAATAAAGCATTTAGAATCAAAAACTTTAAAATATGAGATATTAGGTCTTTTATTGTTTTACAATTTATAGAGAGTTTTGGAAAGTAATGATCATACGAGAACCCTATTCATGACATAGCATATCATGTTAATAGCTTTGGTCAAAAAATATTTGGGTAAGTTATGTTCATTTAATATGATTATTGTCATTTCTCATAAGCTCCTTTTTTTTCTCTCAACTATTCCATTTTATTGTGGGTTTCTTAGAGTGAAGAAATTATGGTTATACCTTTTTAAATCATAAAAAACTTTGAAAATCATGGTTTTAAAATTCTCCTCCATGATCACTTTGAATAAAAGAAATCATAAAACCCTTTTCATTTTGAACTAGTTTACAAAATTTTAAAAAATATTTAAAGTATTCACTTTTATGTACCAAGAAGTATGTCCAAGTATATCTATTATAATCATCAACTATTACAAAAGTGTATTTACTACCTCCTAGACTAGTTATATCAATTGGTCCGAATAGATCCATATCGATTAATTATTGTAGTCAAACGGTGCTTATTTGATTTTTGGATTTAAAGCTAATTTTTATTTGTTTACCTAGTTGGCATGCATCATAAACTTTTTATTTGATAAATTTGATATTAGGCATTCCTCTTACTAGTTCTTTAGTTGAAATTTGTGAGATTAGTTTCATGCTAGCATAACCTAGTCTCCTATGCCAAAGCCATACATTATCGTTTAAAACAAAAAAATACATTTTATCACAAAAATCATTAATATCAATAGTATACATATTATTATTTTTTAAGACAATCATAGATCTATTTTTGTGTGATATTTCTATTATGTAAGCATTAAATTCAAATTTATTGATATATCTTTTATCACACAATCGACTAATGCTTAGTAGATTATATTTTAAACTATATACAAATAACACATCTTCAATCAAGAGATTTCACTTGTTATCTATGGTTCCTTTGCCAATAATTTTTCTCTTATTATTGTCTCCAAAGGTGACCTATCCTTCATCTTAACTAGTGAGCTTAAAAAAGTGTGTTGGATCTCTGGTCATATGCCTTGAGCATCCACTATCAAGGTACCTATTGGAAATCTTGGGGGTGATATCACATGTGTAGCGGAAGAATATTGAAAACAAAATCTCCAATTTTCCAAAGATGTGTTCGTCGTCGTATAAAGATTTGTGTACAAAATCTATGAAACTTAAAACTGTATATATGAAAGATTGTATTACCTAAGTAAATCGTATATCCTTGAATCTCTACAGATATCTAGGAGAGGGTGAAAGAGGTCAAGTGCCCTTCTCTCTAGCAGTGATCCACACAGTAGGGCTGCGACAACGCTCCTCAAAACTCCAAGTCTGTTTTGAGGAGGAGAAGGGGTGGAGAATAGGAGAGGCAACCAAAAAAGCTCTAGCCTATGAACCACTAGTTCTCTCCTATTTATAGAGGTCTCCTATCAACTTAACCTTAATGGATCTTGTCATATTGGGTATTAGATCTCGATCCAACTACCCAAGCCTCTTAGATTAGTAAATCTCTATCCAATAATCTCTCATGGGCTCTTATTGGATCTCATCTATAGGATCCAATAATTCAGGGGCTTATTGGATAAGATAGGGGCTTTGACGAATATCTTATATCCGAACCTCTACTCATCGCAACGCCTACCATATGTGTGTGACCCTCTAGGCCCAATATCGAGCTGGCCATGAGTCATACCTATTAGAACTCCTTCTGGTTCAGTGAGTTATTATCTCTATAATAATTCACTTGACTCATCGACTACGGATGTACTAGGCCACTACGCCGTAGTCCCCAAATGATATAGGAGAATCCAATCCATTGGACCTGTTTGTCCTCAGTTACTATGTACCTATAGTCTCTCATCCATCTAATATCCCAGAGACCATATACCGGGCATGGTGCTGTTAGACCCATATGGTTTCTAATCGAGTCTCGCTCTAATCAGAATCTCTTGGAGAACTCTTTCTCTCTTAATCTGAATGACCCTGGCTAGGGATTTATTTGAGCAAGAGTACATGGAATATTACTCTCATGACATTAAGAGCAAATGATCCTCTATCGACATTCAATAGTCCTCATAAGGTTGGTGTTAGGACTCTAGCTAGAAGAGTCCTAATTGAGTTTCATTGAAAGGGGCATTCATGTAAAACCTACCTAGCCAACCCCTATTAAAGAGGTGAAGAGGCCGGTTAAGGTTAGGATTTGTTTGGAGGTTACTTCTTAGAGAAGTATTAGGAGTTAGTTAGAAGTAGGAGTCTTGAGTAGGAGTCCTATTAGGAGTTGGGGTTTAGAAGCCCTATAAATAGTTATGTATTCATCCTCTTTTGGGAAGGAATAAATGAATCTTTTTAGCAGCCTTTGAGTAGCAACTTGGGGGAAGGAACCCCTATAGAGTTCCATGGAGGTCGATCCCCTAAAAAGATCAACCCCAAGCTTAGAATTCGCAAGGGTTCTACCACTTGGTATCATAGCAACATTCTTGATGTCTCGCTGCCCTTCCATAGCCATCCATCAGCCCTCCATAGCTACGCAAAGCAATTCCCACAATTGCTTAAAAGATCGTCATCGAATTTCACCGTCATCTCTACCACTACGGATCATCCTTTGATCTCCCTATGAATTGCAATAGGTTCTAGTTTCCTACCATACTGCTACTATAATTTAGTTATCCTTATTCAAAAATCCAAAAAGAAAAATTGTTCCTATATTGCTGCATAAACTTTCATCACAAAGTTTTTATTTCTACAACGAAAGATGCACTACAGAATTCCAACCGTAGAGCACAGTTTGTTTGATTTTGCTACTGCATATTTTTTGTCCAAATCTCTATGAAATTTTACGCAGCTTTGACACTTCCTAATAGTAGATTTTTCTTTGGTTTCGTCAAGAAATTCTCAATATTAACCATTGACCTTTTACGTGTAAACTGCTACACTTTAGACTCAAAATCCTACTGTAGTACCTTTTCGTGAACCTCAATTTTTTTAAACCTTCCACCACCCCATGCCATTAACCCATCAACAAAAAAAGGACAAGGACATCTATGATCTACAAGCATATGCTATGGCTTCTCAAGATCCAATTGATGCCAAATTTGAAGCACTGGAATCTCAGATTGAATCGCGCTTGGGGGACAAATTGCGCACTTTGTTTGCAGAATTCAGAATTGGACAACCACCGAGTCCAACCAAATTTCTGTGAGGAGAGAGTTCAAAGAGGCCTCTGGAGAAGGAGGGATTGCTCTCGGACATGCTTCAGCCACACATGAGGGTGGACTTCCCGCAATGGGAAGAAGGAGACCCGATAGGGTGGATTTCATGCGTCGAACGTTACTTTTGCTACTACCGAACGTTAGATGATGCTATGGTGGAAAGTGCTGTCAACCACCTTGAAGGAGATGCTATTCAATGGTATAATTGGCTAGAATACAATCATGGGACTCTAATGTGGAATCAATTTAAGAACGCACTACTGAATCATTTTGGACCTACGGTGTATGAAAATATCGATGGCCAACTCGTAAAGATTCAACAAACCTCTATGATTCAAGAGTACCAAACCAGGTTTGAGAAGCTATCCTACCTTGCTCATGATTGGACTGACTGTCAATTGTTAGGAACATTCATTGAAGGACTCAAGCTAGAGATAAAAGGGGAGGTTAAGGTGCGGCAGCCCCGTACCATGACAACTGCGATTTCTTTTGCTCGAATACAAGAAGAACGGATCAACTAAGATGCTCGGAGGATGAGAACATCTCCTAGGCCCACGAAATATAAACCTCCTTCTACTCCTAGCCATCCTTCTCTGCCAAAAAAATTGACAAGAGAAAAACTACATGACCAATCAGCAAAGGGTCTTTGTTGGCATTGCGACGAGCCATGGAACCACGATCATCGATGCAAAAGGGGCTGCCTTCTACTGATTGAACCTCTTGAAGACATGGAGGAGGAGGTCCATGAGCATGAGGAAGAGGTAACATTGTGGATGAAGAACAGCAGCCGATTGATATTACGATGTATGCCCTTACTGTTGAATCTTGGATTTTGATGATGAAACTAATTGATTGTGTTTAGATGTTTAACTGCATTTTGAGTAATACAGGTCTACTTGATCAGGATTAGATAGTTGACGCAGGAGGAATTGACGTTGTCGCCGGAGAAGATCACGTCGGGATATTGGACAGCAGAAGGCTTCGGTCGTCGGGCATCGGGCCAAGGAGAGCGAAATTGCACCAAGGATATCGGGGTTGCGGAGGTCAACCACCGATTGGGCAATAAGCCACAAGAGAGGACGATGCGCTGAAGAATCGGACGAAGTGCCAACCAATGACGTGCCGAGCAACGGAATGTCAATTCGCGTTATAATAATTGTCTAGATCATAGTAGAGTTTTGGCTTGTATGTGCAGGATTAACTACGATATCGATGAAGACATAAAGTGAAACAAAGTGCCGGAGTCAAGCACGAAGGATTCGTTGAGAGTTCAAGAGTTCGACGGAAGTCCGAAGGTTCATCGGGAATGCTGCCGAAACTAGCCGAGAACGAGTTGGGAGCTTGCCGAAGGGTTTTTCGGAAGCTCGCCGGAAGGTTCATTGGAAGTTCGCGGAGCTTGCCGAGAAAAATCGGAGCTTGCCAAAGAAGCTCTTTGGAACTCGCCAAGATCAAATCGTGAAGTCTAGGAGCTTGCCGGGAGTCCGCAGATTGGTTTCCGAGAGTTTGTCGGAAGACCGCCGGAAGTTCACCGAAAGCTCGCCGGAAGAAGTCTTGACTTATGGACTTAGTAATAGCTTAGAAAATGTCTTTAAATTCATAGTTAGCACGTTAATTAGGGCTAGGATTAGGTGTTAATCCTAAGACCCAAGTAGGGGCCAATTTGGCTCAAGTTCGGACTGGTTTGGGCCAAGTTTGGAGCCCAACCAGTGAGCTGAATTAAGCTAGGCGGTGGCACCGCCTACACTAGGCGGTGGCACCGCCCAGAGGCCGAGAGCTGGGCGGTGGCACCTCCTGGCTGGGCGGTTGCACCTCCCAGCACCCGAGAGCTGGGCGGTGGCACCGCCTGGCTGGGCGGTGGCACCTCCAGCATCGGGAACCTAAGAGAATTCAAATTTTTGGAGCCCAAATTTGAATCCTCTTGAGGCCTATAAAGACCCCTCAAATCTCAGCTGAGACAGCAACCTTTTGAGAAGTTAGAAGTTGAGAGAAGCTTTAGCAAAAGTCTTGTTTTCAATAGCTTTAGTGTTCACCTCCTTTCTTTTCATTGAAATCTTTGTAAAAGGGTGAACCACTTGTAAGAGGTTGTAAGAGGGGTGTAAGAAGGAGGTTGATCTTCGCCTAGTAAAGGAAGATCATTAGTGGATGCCGGTGGCCTCAACGAAAGAGGAATCGGAGGAGTGGATGTAAGTCACGATTGACCGAACCACTATAAACTACCGTCTTCTCTGGTTTACATCTATTTGTTGCTGCTTATCTTACTGCAAACTTTCATACTTACTTTATTACCTTTGCTGCACATCTTCATGAATACGCATTCAAGTTAAGCTTTCCGAGTTCGATTTTTTATCGTGAGAAAGATTGTCAAAACCGACGTTTTAATCCGCTGCACTAATTCACCCCCCCCTCTTAGTGCCACTCCGGTCCTAACAATTGGTATCAGAGCCCGGTATTTCTCATTTCGGATTGACACCCGAGAGAAATGGCTCTTCATGCCTTTCAAGAGGGCTTTTCGGTTGTTCGTCCACCGTTGTTTAACGGATTGGACTACACTTATTGGAAAACTCGAATGAGAGTTTTCTTACTTTCTTTGGATTTGAATTTATGGCACATAGTCGAAAATGGATTTGAAATGTCTTCTCTTCCAATGAACCATTGGAATGATTTGGAAAAGAAGATGTTTTCTCTAAATGCAAAGGCTATGAATGCCTTATATTGTGCACTTGACAAAAATGAATTTAATCGCGTTTCGATGTGCGACTCGGCTTTTGATATTTGGAGAACTCTAGAGGTCACTCATGAAGGCACTAGCCGAGTGAAAGAGTCCAAAATCAATATTCTTGTGCATTCTTATGAACTTTTCCGGATGAAACCAAGTGAGTCCATCGGAGACATGTACACCCGTTTCACGGATGTCATCAATGGACTCAAAGCTCTTGGTAAAAGTTTTTCTAACTTTGAATTAGCTACTAAAATCTTAAGATCCCTTCCAAAATATTGGGATCCAAAAGTTACGGCCATTCAAGAGGCCAAAGATCTTAAAACATTCCCTCTTGAAGAACTCATTGGGTCTTTAATGACCTACGAAATGACATGTCAAGCTCATGATGAACACTTGAACCACCTTCCAAAGAATAGGAAGGATTTGGAACTCCGGACAAATGAATACCACTTGAGCGATGACTCAAGTGATGAGGACAATGATGAACTTGAACTTCGAACACTAAATCTTAATAAGTTCACTAAACAAAAATCTAAAATAAACAATGAACTTAAACGGA
>LVTN01000786.1:129578-144107 GCA_001649415.1 Musa itinerans
GACTTCTCGGATTTGTTCCCGTAGAACCTTCGACGACCGTCCGGACTTCCGTCGATCTCTCGAACTCCCAACGTGATCATAGTTTTGACTCCGGCGCAACTCCTGCTGCATGTCTTACTTTCATCGTAGTTAATCCTGCACACTTATCTCAACATATGGATTAGATAACAAATGACAATTGACTTCATCATCAAAATCCGAGATTCAACAATTACAACAGTGTTTTCTTTTCTTTTTTCTCTTAGTTGTGTGTATGTTAATCAGGGATGAGAGGGGTATTTATATGCCTCAAGTAAATTTAAACTTGGAGCCTAAAAGAGTCTCATCCTAGGTTTCCCGGGTCCTAGCGGTACCACTGTCTGCAGTACTAACACTAGGTGGTACCACTACCCAATCTGATGGTACCACCACTTGGGAGACTGTGTCTAGGCGGTACCACCACCCAAACTAGCGATATCACCACTTGATAGTCTCGGAGACTGTGCCACAATGGTTCCACCTATTGGGTCACTATTTGGGCCTTCCACTTAGCCCAACTAAGCCCAAACTTGGGCCCAATTAGCCCCTAATTGAGTTGGCCCAATTCCAACCCAATTATGTGCTAACTACAAATTTAAGGCATACATTAAGCTAAATAAGTCTGGTAAGTCTAGGTTTCTTCCGATGAGCTTCCGACAATCTTCCGACGAACTTTCGACGATCTCTCGGCAATATTCCAGCGGACTCCCGGCAAGCTCCTAGACTTCACGACGATCTTCTTGGCAAGTTCCGATAAACTTCTCTGGCAAGCTCCTGGACTTCTTAGTCAATTCCAATAGAACTTCCGATGAACATCCGGACTTCCGACGAACTCTCAAACTCCCAACGAAATCTCGTTCTTGACTCCAAGACTTTATTTTACTTTATGCCTTGATCGCCCTGCACACTTAAAACCTACTTCGATCTAGACAATTATTATAAGGCTTAAATCAAATGTTGTCCGGCATGTTTTTGGTTCATCGATGCTTCGTCTGATTCTTCGGCGTATTGTCCTCTCTTGCGACCAATTGCCCAATCAGCCAGTTGACCTCCGTAACTCTGATTTCCTTGGTGCATTTTTCACTCTTCTTGGCTCGATGCCCGAACCTATAACCCGAAGCCTTTTGCCGATACGTCAACCGATCCTCTAGCTCGATGTCCAATCTTCTGACATGTTCCATTCCAGCCCAATATGATTCTTCCTGCCATAATTGTCTCTCCCTAATTGAAGCTTCCTACATCACTCAAAACACAGATCAAATCATAAACACTATCAATTGGTTTCATCATCAAAATCTGAGATTCAACAATCTCCCCCTTTTTCATGATAACAATCAATTGATGACAGAGTTAACCTTAACTCCCCCTATCAATATGCAATATTGATAGAACCTTGAATTCAAATTGAATTCAAGTTAAAGCAAATTTCATCATGAATATTTCATTATTGCATGCATCATTATTATAAGTTGAAGTATTGCATGCATAATATCAAATCATCATGTATATTTATAAAATTATCATTTCTTGCATGATTCCAAATCATCATTCATAATTACTTCATACCGTGCATGATCATCATCATACCTTCTCCCCCTTTGTCGTCAACAAAAAGGAGAAGTGCAAGCTACTGAGATTAGCAATTTAGCAAATTTTTTCATGACTTTAGAACATGCAAGCTAGTGAGTTCTTTCTTCTCTTTTGAGAAGTGCAAGCTAGCAAGTTTTTGCTTCTTTTGCAAGTTTCTAAATTTGGCATCTTGAGCTAGTAATTTTTCTCCCCCTTTGTCATTGTCAAAAAGAAGGGAAGAATACAATGTTGTAATTCTTTTCCCTTTACATCAATTTTGAAATCATGACAAAGTTAAAGTATCAATCCATTTTTAATATGTTTGTGCATTATTATAGTTTCAAATTAAAACATGCACAATTTTAAAACCCTACATTTCATTCTTACTTCATGCATGATACCAAAAATAAATCATTACTATGGGCATATCATACATGATACTCAAGCATTCATGATACATCATTTTATCAAAAATCATAGTATTACATGCATCATTCCAAATCATAAATATTTCAAATCATAATGTTATCAAAATGTCAAATTACATTACATCCTAATCATGAATGAGAATTTTCAAGATTTATATAGAAAATCTCCTCTTAAGAAAATACCAAGAGGAATCGTAAGAGGACAATTAATGAAAATCTTGATTCATATAAAGAGAATCTCATCTTATCATGGGTCGATAAATATTCTCTTAAAAGAGTGAATCATACGTGCATCAAGAAAGATATTTCATGTTGAATATATCACAAGTCGTAAATGTTGAATCTCGGATTTTGATGATGAAATCAATTATAAATTATTTGATATAATCCATATGTTGAGAAAAGTGTGCAAGATTAGCTACGATAGTAGTAAGACATAGAGCAAGTGCTGTACCGAAGTCAAGATCGGGACTTCATTGTGAGTTCGAGAGTTCGTCGGAAGTCCAGACATTCGTCGAAAATTCTGTCGGAAATGACCGAGAAGTCCAAGAGCTTACCAAAGAAGCTCATCGGAACTCGCTAAGAAGATTGTCGTAAAGTCCAGAAGCTTGTCGGAAGTCCGTCGAAACTTTGCCGAAGAGATCATCGGAAGTTCACTAGAAGATCGCCGGAAGCTCGCCGGAAGAACAATTTACATACCGGAACAAGAGTGCCTTGTTAAATCTCTTAGTTATTGTAGTTAAACTATAAGTTGAGTTAGGATTGGGGGGTAATCCCACTAACTTGTTAGGAATGAGTCAGCACTAAGAGGGGGGGTGAATTAGTACAGCGGTAAAAAGTTGTCGGTTCAAATATCTTCTTGCGACAAAACCCATTTTGTAAAGATTCTTAAATCGAAAGCAACGAAAGAGCAGTTAAAGCAAATTGCTCAAAAGAAATGCAAACCAATTTTATAGTGGTTCGGTCTTCCACTCCCGATTCCTCTTTCGTCGAGGCCACCGGTATCCACTAACGGTCTTCCTTCAATGGGAGAAGAACAACTACCCTTTTACACCCCTTTTCTCCTTTTCATAGGTTTAGGAGATAACTTTTTACAAGCATATACTCCTCTCTAAATAGAATTCTAAGTTTAAGCTAGAGGAGGGGATCTCTCAAGTAATTTCCACAGCGTTTTCTCACTTTTAAGTTCTCTGTGCTTGAGCGTTTTCTCACTTTTAAGTTCTCTGTGCTTGTGTGTGTTAACCAGGGATGAGAAGGGTATTTATAGGCCTCAAATGGATTCAAACATGGAGCCTAAAAATGTCTCATCTTGGGTCCTTCGGGTACTAGCAGTACCACCACTTGTGTTGGCGGTACCACAGCCAATGCTTTTTGACATTGGGTGGTACCACTACCTGACAGGGGCGGTACCACTGCCTGACAACCACGGAGACTGAGTTTGGGCGGTGGTACCACCCAAACCGACAGTACCACTACCTGACACAGTCTCGGAGACTATGCCATGACGGTGCCACCTGTTGGGTCACTGTTTGAGCCTAACACAGCCCATACATGGGCCCAACTAGCCCCTAATTGGGTTGACCCAATTCCAATTCCAATTATGTGCTAACTAAGAATTCTAAGGCATATACTAAGCAAATCCATTCTAGTTAGTCTTGGTTTCTTCTGGCAAGCTTCCAGCGATCTTCCGACGAATTTCCGATGATCTCTCTACAATGTTCCAACGGACTCCCGACAAGCTCCTGGACTTCACAACGATTTTCTTGGTAAGTTTCGATGAGCTTCTTTAGCAAGCTCCTAACTTCTCAATAAATTCTAGTTGAACTTCCGATGAACGTCCGTACTTCCGACGAACTCTCGAACTTCCAACAAAATCTCATTCGTGACTTTGGGACTTCATTTTGCTTTATGCCTTGATCACTATCGTAGTTAATCCTGCACAAATAAAACCTACTTCTATCTAGATAATTATTATAAAACTTGAATCATGTTGTCTGGCATGTCGTTGGTTCTTTAATGCTTCGTCCGATTCTTCGACGTATCGTCCTCTCTTGCGGCCTATTGCCCAATCGACCAATTGATCTCCGCAACTCCAATTTCCTTGGCATAATTTCTGCTCTTCTTGGCCTAATGCCTGAACTCATGTCCCGAAGCCTTCTACCGATACGTCAATTGGTTTCATTATCAAAATTTGAGTTTCAAGCATTTTAAAAAATGTAAGCTAGCAATATTTGAGATGTTCAAGAAAGCAACATTTGCTTCTTGAAATAAGTAAGTTAGCCATCTTTGCTCCTCTTTTGAGATGAACAAGCTAGCATGTTTTTGCTTCTTTTTGAATTGTGCAAGCTAGCAAATCTTTCTCTTTTGAGATATGCACACTAGCAATTCTTTCTCCCCCTTTATCATTGGCAAAAAAAGGGGAATAATAATACAATGGTACAATTCATCAATTTTCAAATCATGATAAATGTAAAGTATCAATTTTATTTTAATATGTTTGTGCATCATTATAGTTTCAAATTAACACATGCACAATTTTAAAACCCTACATTTCATTCTTACTTCATGCATGACACCAAAAATAAGTCATTACTATGGGCATATCATACATAATACTCAAGCATTCATGATACATCATTCCAAATCATAAATATTTCAAATTATGATGGTATCAAAATGTCAAATTACATTACATCCTATCATTAATTAGAATTCTCAAGATTCATATAGAAAATCTTCTCTTAAGAAAATACCAAGAGGAATCGTAAGAGGACAATCAATGAAAAATCTTGATTCATATAAAGAGAATCTCATCTTATCGCGATTTGATAAATATTCTCTTAAAAGAGTGAATCATATGTGTATCAAGAAGGATATTTCATATTGAATATATCACAAGTCGTAAATACAATAAATGATTTAGTTGGATATATCATCTCATTAGTCATATGAAAATAGATCCAAAATCATCATCAAAAGCACTTTTTGGAAAATTCAATGAAGGCAACGTAGATAGATTCACTTAAGAACTTGATTCATGCATAATATCTCAATTTTAAAAAATAGTTATAATTCCGAAAAATTCATGATTCATCTACAAAATTTTCTTCTTTAGTGAATGATAAGAAGAAGCATAGGAGATCAAATACAAGATCTTGATTCACAAAAAAATCTCAAGTATCGAATATCGAGAAATCAAGATCATGAATTGGATTATTTTCCTCTTTAGTAAATGGTAAAGTGAAACATAAAAGATCAAATAAGATATCTTGATTCATAAAAGATTTCATGTTATAAATCTCAAGAAATTATGATTTTGATAAAACTCATTCAAATTCAAATCATTTTCATAGTCCAAGAGATTCACAAAAGCATAATATACATGGAGTCATAAATCTTTTATCGAAAAATCAATAAGATAGAGATGTTTCATTTTAATTTGTTTGTTTCATACAAGCATGCCTTTGTCTTTTTATGCCAAATAAAAACATGCATCAACGTTTAGGATCGAAAAATAAATTTCGTCATAAAAACCATCAAGACCAAAAAAAAATATAACACATTAATCATAAGGCTTCTTCAAACAAGAGATTTAATTCATCATTTTAATTCCAATGATAATTCATTTTCCATCTTATGTGTTTCATTTTATGTGATTGATTTCATATAAGTATGCTCAAGCTTTTCGTTTGAAAACCATCTATCAAGTTTAAAACTGAAAAAGCAACTTTCATTGTGACAAAGATCAATAAGTCATGATTCACAAAAATCATCATGCATAACTTCAAAAGCCATGAATCGTCATCGAAAAGCAATATGGAAATCATCAAGATACTCATTATTTCTTCTTTAAAACAAACATAGAATTAATATTTTTAGGTATACAAGCATTAGATTTATATCTAACATTTTATTGCATTATCATATAACATGCAATTGTCATGATCTTTTTCAAAATTACTAGAAAGATAAGCATGATCCTAAAACTTTTAATATTTTCATTACATCATTAAACATGCAATTTTTTAAAAAAATTATATAAATTTTTTAAAACTAAATTAAAAATAACTCATGAAGAACATCAAGTAATTTCAATGTAAACTAAGGGGATGTTGATTACCTCATTGTAGAAAGCCATTAAAGCGTAGTTTGCCACCTTGCCTTTGTTGGTTTTCTCCTCATCTTCGAATGAGCATGATTCGTCCCAGAGTGCTTCCTTCTTCTTGCGTTAATAGTAAGTAGTTGTGTTCTTTTTAAGTTTATTTTTATTCTTTAATTCTTGTTTCATGAACTTTTTGTTGAATCTCGTATTTTAATAATGAAACCAATTGATAAGTGTTTATGATTTAATCTGTGTTTTGAGTAATGTAGGATGCTTCAATCAGGATGAGACAATTAAAGCAGGAAGAATCATGTTAGGCTAGTGGAACATGTCAGAAGATTGGACGTCGGGCCGGAGGATCGGTCGACTAATCGACAAAAGTTTTCGGGCCAAGAAGAGCGGATATTACACCAAGGATATCGGAGTTGCGGAGTCAACTAGCCAATTGGGCAATAGGCCACAAGAGAAGACGATGCGCCGAAGAATCGGACGAAGCGTCGATGGACCAATGACATGCCAGACAACATGATTCATGCTTAGTATTAATTGTCTAGATTGAAGTATATTTTTACATGTGTAGAATTAACTATGATAGCAAGGCATGAAGCAAAATGAAGTCCCGGAGTCAAGGACGTGATTTCGTTGGGAGTTCGAGAGTTTGTTGGAAGTCCAGACGTTCGTTAGAAGTTCTAGTGGAACTAACCGAGAAGTCTCGGAGATTACAAGAGAAGCTCATCGGAACTCACCAAGAAGATCATCGTGAAGTCCAGGAGCTTGCCGGGAGTCTACCGGAACATTGCCGAGAGATTGTCGGAAGTTCGCCGGAAGATTGTTGGAAGCTCGCCAAAAGAAACTAGACTTACAAACTTATTTAGCTTAGAATATGTCTTAGGAATCGTAGTTAGCACGTAATTGGGTTTGGATCTAGGCCAACCCAATTAGGGGCCAGTTTGGCCTATGTAAGGACTGTGTTGGGCCCAATGAGAGGCCCAAAAAGTGCCCCAAGAGGTGACACCGTCGTGGCACAGTCTCCAAGACTATGTTAGGCGGTGGTACCGCTAGTCTGAGCAATTGTACCACCCCTAACAGGATGCCAGGCGGTGGTACCGCCAGTCTGGGTACTGGTACCACCCAGCACAGCATCCTAGGCAATGGTACCACCCAGTGCAGTGTCAGTGTCAGATTGACATTGGCGGTGGTACCGCCCAGCGCTGGCGATGGTACCGCTCGTGCTCGAGAAACTCGGGATGAGATATTTTTAGGCTCCACGTTTGAATCAACTTGAAGCCTATAAATACATCTCTCATCCCTGGTTAAAGCACACAAGCACAAAGAGTTTAAAAATAAAGAAACGCTGCTGCAATCTCTTGAGAAATTTCCTCCTACACTCTAAGTTTAGAATTCTGTAAGAGGAGTGAGTGAGTGCTTATAAGGGTTGTCTCCCAAACCCGTGAAAAGGAGAAGAGGGGTGTAAGAAGGAGATTGATCTTCACCAATTAAATGAAGATCATTAGTGGATGCCGGTGGCCTCAATATAATAGGAATCGGCGAAGTGGATGTAGGTCACGATGATCGAATCACTCTAAAACTCGGTTTGTATTTACTTTGAGCAACTTTCTTTTATAGCAAACTACCTCTCCTCCTTACTGCTTTCAATACATTTACGAATACGCTTTTGAGTTAACATCTTTACGAAATTGATTTTCAACGTACGAAGGTTTTTCCGAAACCAACGTAATTTTTACCGTTGCATTAATTCACCCCCCCTCTTAGTGCCGACCCCATTCCTAACAATTGGTATCAGAGCCTCATTTTCTCATTTGGTTTAACACCCAAAGAGAAATGGCTCTTTTCGGATTTCAAGAGGGTCACTCTCTCATTCATCCTCCCTTCTTCAATGGGACGGACTACACTTATTGAAAAACTCAAATGAGAGTTTTCTTGCTTTCATTGAATCTCGATTTATGGCACATAATTAAATCCGGTTTTAAAAGGTCTTATCTTCCAATGAACTTTTGGAATGATTTGGAGAAGAAGACATTTTCTTTAAATGCTAGAGCTATGAATGCTCTATTTTGCGCTTTAGACAAAAACGTGTTTAATTGGGTTTCTATTTGCGAAACGACTTTTGACATATGACATACTCTTGAAATCACACACGTAGGCACAAGTAGTGTTAAGGATTCTAAAGTTAATTTTTTAATGCACAATTTTGAGTTATTTTGTATGGAACCAAGAGAGACTATTGGAGACATGTACACCCATTTTGGATGTCGTCAATAGTCTAAAAGGACTTGGTAGAAGTTTTTCAGATTTTGAACTTGTAAACAAAATTTTACATTCTCTTAATAAGAGTTGGGATCCGAAAGTAACCACAATACAAGAGGCTAAAAACCTAAATAACCTACCACTTGAAGAACTAATTGGGTCTTTGATGACCTATGAAATGAGTAATGTGGCACTTGACGAACATGAGAACCACATTCCAAAGAACAGGATGGATTTTGAATTTAGAATAGTTGAAGACCACTCGAGCATAAGCTCAAATAATGGTGAACTTGAACTCCTCACTAATAAATTTAAAAAGTTCATGAAACAAAAATTAAAGAATAAAAAGAACGCAACTACTTGCTTTGAACGCAAGAAGAAGAACACAAATTGGGATGAACCGAGCTCCTCCGAAGACAAAGAGGAAAACAAAGGCGAGGTGGCAAACTACGCCTTAACGGCTTTCGGCGATGAGGTAATCAAAACCCTCTTAATTTATTTCAAAATTACATGATGCTTTTCATGATGCATTTCTTTTTTTTTAGTTTTGAAAAATTATTTTTCTTAAAAATTACATGTTTAATAATGTAATGAAAATACAAAAATTAGGAATAATGCTAGTAATTTTAAAAATAATCAAGAAAATTGCATATGATAAAGGAACAAAATGTTAGACTAAAATTATGCTAGGTGTCTTATTGATGTGATAAAGTGATAATGTGATGATCTTCGTATTTAATTGAAAATACTTTACAAAATCATGCTTGATGAAATAATAATTAGATATTATGCTTAATAAGTTTATATTTCAAAATTATGCATGATAATTTTTGTGATTTATGGATTATCGATTTTCATGGAAATAAAATTGGCTTTTTCAGTTTAAAAAATGATGCATGTTTTGATTTGACATAAATGAAAAAGATATGCTTATATGAAAATATGAAATAGTGTAAGTGTTGACGATTGTATATTTAATGATGCATAATGATGTAATAATAACATTAAATGTTTTGATACCATGATTCATGATTTTATGCATGAGATTTTAAAGTTACACATGATGATTTTTGTGATTTATTAATATTGATGATTTTTATGATAAATCTTGCACTTTCATTTTAAACAATGATATGTGTTTTGATTTGACAAGTTGAATGATTGAGAATAAATGATGATTTTTCTCTTGATTATAACTTATGATATTTTTTATGAATCATCATCTTGATTTTGAACTTTTACCATTTTTCTAAAAAGGAGAGATTAATGAATCTATTTATGTCCTTTTATGAATCTCTTGAAAATGATTTTGATTTGACAAATTGAATTTGAATGAACTTTATCTTGATTTTTTGAGCTTTATAACTAGAGATTTCTTATGCATCAATCAAGATATTATATCAATTTTTTCTCCTATGTTTCTTTTTGCCAATTGCTAAAGAGAAAATGAATGATCAAAATGTTGATTTAATGATTTAATGTTTGGTATCATGAATGCTTTAATATCATGCATGGGAGTAATGATGAAGGTTTTGAACACAAATGTTTGTATCATTTTTTATGATTTTACATTTTAAAAATGTGCATGA
Organism: Musa itinerans; assembly: GCA_001649415.1. Classification (NCBI taxonomy): domain Eukaryota; kingdom Viridiplantae; phylum Streptophyta; class Magnoliopsida; order Zingiberales; family Musaceae; genus Musa; species Musa itinerans. Next base: position 139,553 of record LVTN01000786.1, read on the forward strand.
TGAGTTATAATGATGATTGATTTATTTTTGGAATCATGCATGTAACGATGATTTTATATTTTATACATATGATGATTTGATATAATGCATGAAATACTCATGATATTATTTTGATGCATGCAATGATGAAATATTCATGATGAAAAAATTGTTTTGATATTCACAACTTGACCTTTCATCTTTGTTATTATAAAGGGAAAAAGAATTATAAACATTGTATTCTTCCCTTCTTTTTTGACAATGATAAAGGGGGAGCAAAACTTGCTAGAAAGCAAATTTACTAGCTTGCACAATTCAAGAAGAGTGCAAAAAACATACTAGCTTGCTCATCTCAAAAGAGAAGCAAAGAATGCTAACTTGCTTATTTCAAGAAGCAAAAGTTGCTTTCTTGAACATCTCAAATATTGCTAGCTTACATTTTGTAAATTGATGTAAAAATTTGCTAGCTTGCATGATGTAGAACTTGCTATCTTGAACATCACCTAGACTTGCTATCTTGCAATCTCAAATAAAGCAAAAGTGATATTTTGCCTATCTCAAGAAGCAAAACTTGCAACTTGCACATTGCAAAAGGAAGCAAGAATTGCTAGTTTACACACTTCAACAAGAATGCTATCTTGCATTTGTTTTTGAAAACTTACTAGCTTGCACGCTCTTAAATGATATGAATTTTCTAGCTTGCATGATGATAAAACTTGATGTTTATTATGCAACGATTTGAACTTGTATTTCTAAACATATGAGAATTGAACTTCTCCTTTTTGTTGATGACAAAGGGGGAGAAGTATGATCATGTTATGCATGATGATGTGTTGCAAATATTCATGATGAATATTGCAATGACTTGAATTCAAGGTTCTATCAATATGGCATATTGATAGGGGGAGTTTATTTAAACTCCGGAGTTAAGATTAACTCTATCATCAATTGGTTGTCATCATCAAATAGGGGGAGATTGTTGAATCTCATATTTTGATGATGAAACCAATTGATAAGTGTTTATGATTTAATCTGCATTTTGAGTGATGCAGGATGCTTTGATCAGGATGAGACAATTAAAGCAGGAAGAATCATGTTGAGCCGGTGGAACATGTCAGAAGATTGGATGTCGGGCCGGACAATCGGTCGACTTATCGATAGAAGGCTTCGGGACATGGATTCGGGCATCGGGCCAAGAAGAGCGGATATTGCGCTAAGGATATCGGAGTTATGGAGTCAACTGACCGATTGGGCAATAGGCCGCAAGAGAGGATGATGCGCCGAAGAATCAGATAAAGCATCGATGGACCAATGACATGCCGGACAATATGATTCATGCTTAGTATTAATTGTTTAGATCGAAGTATGTTTTTACATGTGCATGAATAACTACGATAGTAAGGCATAAAGCAAAATGAAGTCCCAGAGTCAAGGACGCGATTTCGTTGGGAGTTCGAGAGTTTGTCGGAAGTCCGGACGTTCGTCGGAAGTTTTGGAGGAACCAGCCAATTAGTCTCGGAGCTTGCTAGAGAAGCTCATCGGAACTCACCAAGAAGATCATCGTGAAGTCCAAGAGCTTGCCGGGAGTCCACCGAAACATTGCCGAGAGATCGTCGAAAGTTCACCGAAAGATCGTCGGAAGCTCGCTGGAAGAAACTAGACTTATGGACTTGTTTAGCTTAGAATATATCTTAGGAATCGTAGTTAGCACGTAATTGGGTTTGGATTTGGGCCAACCCAATTAGGGGCCAGTTGGGCCCATGTAAGGATTGTGTTGGGCCCAATGAGAGGCCCAAACAATGCCCCAAGAGGTGACACCATCGTGGCACAGTTTTTGAGACTATGTCAAGGATGGTACCGCCTGTCTGGGTGGTTGTACTACCCCTAGTAGGATGCCAGGCATTGGTACCACCAGTCTGGGTGGTGGTACCACCTAGCACAGCATCCCAGGCAGTGATACCGCCAAATTGGGCTTTGGTACCGCCCAGTGCAGTGTCAGCATCAGACTAACACTGGCGGTGGTACCGCCCATGCCCGGGAAACCCGGGATGAGATGTCTTTAGGCTCCAAGTTTGAATCAACTTGAAGCCTATAAATACCCCTCTTATCCCTGGTTAAAGCACACAAGCACAAAGAGTTTAAAAGTAAAGAAACGCTGCTGCAATCTCTTGAGAAATTTCCTCATCCACTCTAAGTTTAGAATTCTATAAGAGGAGTGAGTGAGTGCTCGTAAGGGTTGTCTCCTAAACCCGTGAAAAGGAGAAGAGGGGTCTAAGAAGGAAATTGATCTTTGCCTATTAAAGGAAGATCGTTAGTGGATACCGGTGGCCTCGACGAAAGATGAATCGGCGAAGTGGATGTAGGTCACGATGACCAAACCACTCTAAAACTCGGTTTGCATTTACTTTGAGCAACTTCGTTTATAGCAAACTACCTCTCCTCACTGCTTTCAATACGTTTACGAATATGCTTTCGAGGTATCATCTTTATGAAATCGGTTTTTGACGTACGAAGGTTTTTCCGAAACCAACATAATTTTTACCACTGCACTAATTCACCCCCCCTCTTAGTGCCAACCCTGTTCCTAACACTTTTTAAATTTTATTGTGAGAAGTTCAAGGTGAACATCATCATCACTTGAGTCATCACTCAAGTGGTATTCTATTGTTTAAAGTGTCAAATCCTTCCTATTCTTTGGATGGTGGTTCTCATGTTCGTCAAGTGTATCATGAGTCATTTTATAGGTCATTAGGACCCGATAAGTTCTTCACGTGAAAATTTATTTAAATCCTTTGTTTTTTGTATTGCCATTACTTTTGATTCCCAATTTTTAGAAAGTGATCTTAAGATCTTGTTAATGAGTTTAAAATTAGAAAGGCATTTGCCAAGAGCTTTTAAACCATTGACGACATCCGTAAAACGGGTGTACATGACAATAACGGTTTCGCTTGGCTTCATTAAAAAAAGTTCAAAATCATATATTAAAAGATTTATCTTAGAATCTTTTACTCTACTAGTGCCTTCGTGTGTGATTTCAAGAGTGTGTCATATATCGAAAGTCGTTTCGTAAGTAGAAACCTGATTAAACTCAGTTTTATCCAAAGCGCAAAATAGAGCATTCATAGCTCTAGCATTTAAGGAAAAAGTTTATTTCTCCAAATCATTCCATTCTTTCATTAGAGTAGAAGACTTTTGAAAACCACTTTCGATAATATTCCATAAATTCAAATCTATAGAAAGCAAGAAAACTCTCATTCGAGTTTTCCAATAAGTGTAGTGTGTCCCATTGAACATGGGAGGACGAAAGAGAGAGTGACCCTCTTGAAACCCGAAAAGAGTCATTTTTCTTGGGTGTTAAACCAAATGAGAAATAACATGGCTCTAATACCAACTATTAGGAATGAGTTGGCACTAAGAGGAGGGGGGTGAATTAGTGCAGCGGTAAAAATTACGTCGATTCAAAATCTCATTGCAATTAAACCCGTTTCGGAAGATGTTAACTTGAAAGCATATAGAAGAGTGTAGTGGATGTAAAGCAAGTAAAGAATGACAGTTTGCAGTAAATGTAAATTACAAGAAGTAAATGCAAACCGAGTTATAATGGTTCGGTCATCGTGACCTACATCCACTCTATCGATTCCTCTTCCGTCAAGGCCATCGACATCCACTAATGATCTTTCTTTAATAGGCGAAGATCAACCTTCTTCTTACAACTATATTCTCTTTTTGTAGGCTCAAGAGAGAACCTTTACACCCCCTTTTTATAAAGCTTCCCTCATACTCTCCTTTCGAATGGTCTCTAAATTTTAGAAGAGACTCTATACTTTACGAGGGTTTTCAACTCTAGAAACATAGAGTTTTTGTTCACTTTTCTTGCTACTCTATGTAGGAATAGCTAGGGTATTTATAGACCCCAAATGCCTTCAAAACTTGGAGCCAAAATTTAAATCCCCGAAATTTCAGGGTATGGGCGGTACCACTGCTTGCACTAGGCGATACCATCGCCTGTAGCTTGACACTGGGTGGTACCACTGCCCAGTCTGGTGGTACCACCACCTAGAAGATTGTGTCTGGGCAATAGCACAGCCTAGACTAGCGGTACCATCGCCTGACACAATCTTAGAGATTGTGCCACGATGGTGCCACTTGTTGGGTCACAGTTTATGCCTTTTACTTGGCCAAACATAGCCCAAACTTGGGCCCAACTGACCCCTAATTGGTTTGGCCCAATTCCTTCCTAATTATGTGCTAATTACAAAGTTTAAGGCATACAATAAGCTAAATAAGTCTGATAAGTCTAGGTTTCTTTCAGTGAGCTTCCGGCGAACTTCCGATGATCTCTCGGCAATGTTCCAATGGACTCCCGGCAAGCTCTTGGACTTCATGACTATCTTTTTGGCAAGTTTTGATGAGCTTCTTCGGCAAGCTCCTAGACTTCTCGGTCAATTCTAGCAGAACTTCCGACGAACTCTCGAACTCCCAACGAAATCTCGTTCTTGACTCCGGGACTTCATTTAGCTTTATGCCTTGATCATTATCATAGTGAATCCTGCACAATTAAAACCTACTTCAATCT
>LVTN01000787.1:17357-33260 GCA_001649415.1 Musa itinerans
GCTTAGACGCAAACTGTGTTTGGACGTAAACTGCACTTAATCATAAGTGATCTTAGAATCGGCTTTTGCATCAAAATAGTCTTTATCGAACGAACGCAGCTTTCGTTTTTAATCGCTAAAAGATTTCCACTGCACTAATTCACCCCCCCCCTCTTAGTGCTCTCGATCCTAACAGCGGCGCCTCTGCCCCACCCCCTGTAGTGGCCGCCGCCGTCAAGGTGGCAGCAGCTATAGCACAGCAAAGGGGAGGGTTAGGATTTTTTTGTGCAAAAGATAGTTTTGCCCCTCGGTATTTCAAAATTTTTAAATTTTGTCCTTTTGTCCAAATTATGAAAATAACCCTCATAATTTAGAAAATTCCCTACATGTCCCTAATTTCAAAAAAATATTAGTTAATTAAAAGATTTAATTAACTATTATGATTATCTAATAGTCCTACATAATGATATTTACATGTAATGTATGATGTTGACAGATGATCATGAACCGTGTGACGTGTGTGTACTTGTGATTATTATTATTATTGGGGCCTGCGAGCCACCACTTTATTTCTCATTTATTGTTAGGCTTACATGCCTATGATTAAGTTGTAATCACACAAGGAGGTGCAGCGGGAGCGTGGAAGCGATAGTGAGACCCACAAGATCGAAACGAACGATCACGACACATGGAGATGCGTCGAGATGCCGACGGAGCCAACGAGGATGAGATGGATGATCATAGGGCATGGAGATGTGCCACTGCACACATAGGTCTTGATATGAGTGATTAGGCCCACTGGCTCGGGCCTGATCACATTAGGCTATGCTCTATGATCATCTAGTGTGGTTGCTCATGTGATATGTGATTGCTTATACACATATTAGATATGTATATATATTTGCATGCGATGTAGATATATATTAAATATGTGTGTGTGACACGTTACATTAGGAGACCAAATCAAAATCCCCTCTCTCGATAATATTAAGTCGGTAAACATGAGGCAATTATATTGACCCACATGGCCTTCCATCGTTATAGGTAGAGACCAATTCTCGATGTAGGTTGAGTTGGTTGAGTCCCTCGAGGCTCACCTATATCGTGATTCGCTATCTTGCCTATGACAAAAAGATGTCACCAGTGACATGAGGGCATTATATACTTGGTCGAGTCTCTCAAGACCATGATGATTCTTCATGTGATAAAAAAGTTTCAGGAGAGTCGAATACCTCATAGTTGAAAGTCATTAAGATATGATTTGCTGCTTCTTCTTTATTAGTTTGCTTTTTCACTTTTGACTCGCTTGATTCATCTTATATTATTTTAAGTTATTTCTTCTTCTTTTAGGTTGATAATTTTTTCAATTGTGGATACTCATTTTTGAAGTATCTCGCCTTTTTGTACTCATAGCATATGTCTGTATCTTTTTTGGGCTCACTTTTATTCTTACATTCTCTTCATGCTAGATTTGTCTTATTTTTTTCATAAACTTTTTGAATCTTTTTGTAAGAAGTGTCATATCATCATCATTATCACTTGAGCCTTGCTCAACTATTCTTCTTTGGATTTAAGAGCAATATTTTTTTCTTTCTTTAGAAGGTTTTTCTCTTCTTTATCATATGTTTTCTATGTAATTTCATAAGTCATTAAAGATCTTATGAGTTATTCCAGAGGAAGGTTGTTCAAGTCTTTAGCTTCTTGGATTGTTGTTATTTTTGGATCCTAAGGTTTAGAAAAAGACTTCAAAATCTTTTTCACTAATTCAAGATTAGTATAGTTTTTACCAAAAGCTTTTAATCCATTGACAACATCCATAAAATGAGTGTACATGTCAGTAATAGATTCACTTGGTTTCATCTTAAATAATTTATAACTATGAACCAAAAGATTAATTTTAGATTCTTTTACTTTACTTGTGGTTTTATGAGTGACTTCAAGTGTGCGTCATATATCATATACAACGTCAAAAGCAAGGATTGAAATATCGTACCATACCGGAGTTTCGATGTTCGCTCGGTACGGTACGATACTGTATACCGAGCGGTATACCGCGAGGTATATAAATATATATATAAATTAATAAATATATATTTATATAAAAAAGTTATATATATTTATATTTTTTTTTATAAAAGGCGATGTCACATCGCCTCAGAGTCGTTGCCTTTTCCTTCTCCCACGCGGGGTGACGTCTTTGAGACATCACCTCGTTTATATATATATAAATATATATATATATAAGGATTAATCGACATGTCAGAGATCAAACTTTATACTAAAGATTCGAACATCATGCTGGAAGGATCGAATATTGCATAAGAAGATTGGATGTCATGAAAAAATGATATGTCGATGGAATTGACAATATACAAAAGGAAAGAGTGATATGCTAGAAGCTTGGATGAAGTGCTAAAAGATCAAATGATATACCAAAAGAGCATACAACATACCAAAAGCTTTGTAAATATGCCGAATGTATGGTTGATTTATCAAAGTTTTAATCAAGGTTATTTTGGTTCAATTTAAGTCAGTATTAGGTCGAAACAAAGCCCACTTGTCAAAAAAAAAAAAACTATTAAGTTTGAAGCAAGGCTAAATTGGATCTGTTTGAAGGCCAAATTGATAGTCTAAACCAAACTTGTGCGATGGTACCACTAGGCCCAATTGGTAGTATCACTCGAGTCAATCGATAAGTACAAATTATGCTTTGTCAACATTTCTAGTAGTGGTACCATTGGAGTCCATATTTGTGATGTCAAAAGTCAGGATGATAGTATCGCTTGTATCTCAAAATTTTTGGCTTCATTCTTGAAACCTTTTAGGGCCTATAAATACCCTATTTAGGCTTGGTTGAGAGAGCATCTATTTTAGAGCTAGTGAAGTATTATAAGCACTCATTTGAATATAGTTTGAGTATTCTTCTCCTCTTGAATTTGATTGTAATTTTAAGTTATAAGATGTGAGAGATCTTATGTAAAAAGAGAATATAAAGGTTATCTCCCAAGCTTGAAAAAGGAAAGAGTTGTAATAAACGTAGTTTATCTTCGTCCATTGGAAAGAAGATTAGTAGAAAAAGCTGGTGGCCTCGAGGGAAGAGAAATTGGGAATGAATGTAGGTCGAAAAGACAAAACCACTATAAATTAGTTAATATTTTTTTATTAATGATTTAGTTTTATTCTCCTTACTTATAATTTTAACTTGATCAATTGAGTTCTTAAAATATATTGATTTATCGATAGAGTTTTAAAATTGATTAAAAATACTATTGCACTAATTTACCCCCTGTTAGTGCCACTAAGATCATACCAATTAGTATTAGAGGAAGTTTCTTTCATTTAGATTAACACCCAAGGGAGAATAAATAATATTTTCAAGTAATCAAGAGGGATACTCTATCACACATTCTCTCATATTCAATGAGACAAATTACGTATATTGAAAAATACGAATGAGAATTTTCTTACTTTCTATGGATTTTGATTTATGGAATATTTCCAAGTTTTATTTAAAAAATCTTTTAAATCAATGAATGAATAAAATTATTTTGAAAAAAAAATATTTTCTTTAAATGCAAAAGCTATGAATATTTTATTTTATATTTTAGAGAAAAATGAGTTCAATTGAGTTTATATTTGTGACCAAGGTATGCAATTTCAAATAATACCGTCCGGTACGGGCGGTACGTACCGGTCCCTCAATTGACCAAGGTATATATATATATGTATATATATATATGTATACATATATGTATATGTATACATATGTATACATATATGTATATGTATACATATGTATACATATATGTATATGTATACATATGTATACATATATGTATATGTATACATATGTATACATATATGTATATGTATACATATGTATACATATATGTATATGTATACATATGTATACATATATGTATATGTATACATATACATATATGTATACATATGTATACATATACATATATGTATACATATGTATACATATACATATATGTATACATATATATATATACATATATATATATACCTTGGTCAATTGAGGGACCGGTACGTACCGCCCGTACCGGACGGTATTATTTGAAATTGCATACCTTGGTCACAAATATAAACTCAATTGAACTCATTTTTCTCTAAAATATAAAATAAAATATTCATAGCTTTTGCATTTAAAGAAAATATTTTTTTTTCAAAATAATTTTATTCATTCATTGATTTAAAAGATTTTTTAAATAAAACTTGGAAATATTCCATAAATCAAAATCCATAGAAAGTAAGAAAATTCTCATTCGTATTTTTCAATATACGTAATTTGTCTCATTGAATATGAGAGAATGTGTGATAGAGTATCCCTCTTGATTACTTGAAAATATTATTTATTCTCCCTTGGGTGTTAATCTAAATGAAAGAAACTTCCTCTAATACTAATTGGTATGATCTTAGTGGCACTAACAGGGGGTAAATTAGTGCAATAGTATTTTTAATCAATTTTAAAACTCTATCGATAAATCAATATATTTTAAGAACTCAATTGATCAAGTTAAAATTATAAGTAAGGAGAATAAAACTAAATCATTAATAAAAAAATATTAACTAATTTATAGTGGTTTTGTCTTTTCGACCTACATTCATTCCCAATTTCTCTTCCCTCGAGGCCACCAGCTTTTTCTACTAATCTTCTTTCCAATGGACGAAGATAAACTACGTTTATTACAACTCTTTCCTTTTTCAAGCTTGGGAGATAACCTTTATATTCTCTTTTTACATAAGATCTCTCACATCTTATAACTTAAAATTACAATCAAATTCAAGAGGAGAAGAATACTCAAACTATATTCAAATGAGTGCTTATAATACTTCACTAGCTCTAAAATAGATGCTCTCTCAACCAAGCCTAAATAGGGTATTTATAGGCCCTAAAAGGTTTCAAGAATGAAGCCAAAAATTTTGAGATACAAGCGATACTATCATCCTGACTTTTGACATCACAAATATGGACTCCAATGGTACCACTACTAGAAATGTTGACAAAGCATAATTTGTACTTATCGATTGACTCGAGTGATACTACCAATTGGGCCTAGTGGTACCATCGCACAAGTTTGGTTTAGACTATCAATTTGGCCTTCAAACAGATCCAATTTAGCCTTGCTTCAAACTTAATAGTTTTTTTTTTTTTGACAAGTGGGCTTTGTTTCGACCTAATACTGACTTAAATTGAACCAAAATAACCTTGATTAAAACTTTGATAAATCAACCATACATTCGGCATATTTACAAAGCTTTTGGTATGTTGTATGCTCTTTTGGTATATCATTTGATCTTTTAGCACTTCATCCAAGCTTCTAGCATATCACTCTTTCCTTTTGTATATTGTCAATTCCATCGACATATCATTTTTTCATGACATCCAATCTTCTTATGCAATATTCGATCCTTCCAGCATGATGTTCGAATCTTTAGTATAAAGTTTGATCTCTGACATGTCGATTAATCCTCCAACTCAATATCGAATTTTTAATATGATAATTTTTTAGTACAACGTTTGACTCTCCTACTTTAACAATTGGCCCTCCGGTGGTTCAAGTCTATGATCTAAGTATTTTTTGTGTCACTTATCTTAAAAGTATATTAGTCTCATAAACTCATTAATTAATTTTATCATCAAATTCTATAATTTAACAAGTATGATTTCACCTTTAGTTATTTTTCTTTCTTTAATTCTTTGTGAATATCCTCTGATCGCTAATCTATTTTATTAAGGTGGTCTTAGACCTCATTTGGGAGGTTGGTTGATTGGGCGACTGCCTCATTAAGGAATTATGGCTTTGGTGGGGGAATCAAATTTGGGGCCAATTAAGGAGAGTGCACTTCGGGTGGCACTAGGGCCTAAGTTGGGCAAGACTCTGACTGCTATACTTGGGACACAAATAGGTGGTGGAACAGGGGTAGGTAGTGTCTGCTTGGCAAGTTAAGGTAGGGAGCAATAATTTGAACTACTTCAATTAAAACCTGCTCGGATTAAGGTGTGAAAGACTTGGGGAATAAGCATTATTGCGGGAGTTAGTGGCATAGGTGGTTGGTATAGAGATAGTTGGACTAAGGCTCAGTGTTATAAGAGTCGACGAAAAAGATTGAGTTCTAGAATGAGTAGAGTGTTTAGACTGATCGACACCCGTAATTATCCTTGGATTGGGATTATTGAAACTAAGGAATTCGATAAGGACCATCGAATTTGGTCCATTCGGGTTCGGATGTTTCAGGTCCTTGATATTCATCTGAGATAGATCCACGAAGTTTCCCTTAGACAAATTGGCTAGTTCTCCTTCTTGTGCCAATCTATTAGAGTAGATTTTGATTATCTGAACTGGAGACCAATTTGGATCCAACTTTATATTTTTTTTGAACCGATCTCAATGTGAAAACCTCTCGAGTCGGTTTAGAGAGTAGATTTTGGTTGTCTGAACTGGAGGCCAATTTGGATCCAACTTTATATTTTTTTTGAACCGATCTCAATGTGAAAACCTCTCGAGTCGGACGTCTAAACCCTACAAACTATATTAAAGGTGCTCCCAATAATATCCTTTCTATGCTTAAATCAATAATCTAATTGAATAAATCAAATTGAAATTGTTCTATATTTGAATGTACCTGGACACCTCTATTTATACTGGGTGTTTAGGATCATTACGGTAATAAGAGCATGAAAACTTATGATAGTCACGCTCCACTAATACCGAACCATTATACTACCCACCAGAACCATTACACTTTACCTATTACATTCTTCACAGATGGGTGCAATGGTTGACCATAACTACTCTCCAACTAGTGCCTACTGAATTATTTTTCCGTCCAATTCTGACTCCATCTCGCACAACAATATCTTTCAAAACATAATGTTCCAAGGTTTGAACGAGACAGATGATGGATCGTAGGAGAAACTGAAGGCGCCAAATGAGGAAAAGGATACAGTAAGCATGCATTGAGCATATGTTTTCTGACTAATCGATGAAAGCACCCCACTATCGACTGAAGAAAGTTTGCCGAAAGTTGAGCCAACTTGACGTGGATTGAGTGTCTCTTGTTTTTCTTATGTTCACTATTTTATCGTTGGCTTTATTTCTCTCTTCAAATGATGTCTTTTCCATTGTAAAAAGGAAGAGTATACACTTATAACTAGCATATGATCTTGTCATGTCAAGAGTGATAAGTGTTGACACCCAGATGTTTCTTGTCTTTTTACTCTCTTCTGAGAATATTCTTGATGACTCCTTCCCTGCACATGAATCATAACATTTGCAGTCTGAGTAAAGAAACTCCTAATGTTCTTAATTATAAAGAAGAGACTAATGGATTCTCGCATGTACTATTGATACTTCCACATCAGAGGTAAAGATTAGAATGCCCACTACCATTTATTTATATCATCTTTTCTGCTCTTTACTGCTACTCTTTTCATATTAGGTCGACGTGTCCATGTTAATCTAGAGGTTACGTAAAGATGATGCTATCGCATGAAATGGCGAGGCCATTGTTCTCTATCATTGCATGCAGGAGAGACTCACGATCGTTCTTGATAGAGAAAGTAATGACATAAGCATTACATTACTTACTCATAGACTGTTACTTAGGCGATGATGTGCATAGAAGAATCCTCACCTCTTCCCAACGACTGCAGCAAGAGCAAAATCCTCTAGCCCCTGCCCACCTTGATCTCTAGGAGGGCCGTATGAGCTAGCAGGTGCATTAATCCCCGGCAGCAAGGCCCACCCCCCCTAATTGCCCCTTTTATTTGGGTCACCTATCACAACCAACTTATCAACCCCGCCAACCATGATTTCAGGAAGGCTCGCATGCTCAACTGTAGAGGGCAATAATCTTAGGTGGCGTGGCTTAGTTTCTCTTTCTAAATGCCTGGTATAGGGGACCATCTCTTGTTTATCCTAGATAGGCTTCGGTCCTGAAAAATAGTACTTTTGTAGCCATCCTTGCTTGATGCCACCCTTAAAGAGGTGTGCTCACCAATTATCGATATCCCTTAGACGATGTGAGGAGCTCCCTGATGAGCTACCGATCACACTTCATTGATTGCTCAGGTATAAAAGCCAGCCCCAAAGCCTAAAAGAGCAAGGATCTCTACTATTTCTATCTCTCAAGTAACTTTACCATCAGAGGGGTTAGGTCGAGAACATCTCCCCAACACTGACCGCTTATGCAGGGACCTCAATGAGGCTAAGGCACACCTCGAGATGACACCAAATTTGCCTTTGACGAGAAGGCAGCATGTCAGGATCATGCCAACCGGATCTGCTCCTTGCTCCAATCTCCTCTCATGACCCCCCCTGGGCCCCCTGGACAAGCTTGTGCCTTCGGGACTAAACTAAGCCACGATGACTCCATAGTCAATGGCATCAACAAAATAATATTTTGATGCTAGAAAGGCTCGAATGTCACATGAGTGTCCATATATGAATCCTCTCAATGGGCGTCGCAGCGATGAAGCACCACCGCCTGCACGCAACACCTTTGGGCAAGGAGGATAGCTACCCTCCTTTCCACAAGTGGGCACCTATACCTTAGCACAAACTTTGGGATGCTACTGGTGTTTATTCAATGACCCTGACCTCTCCCCTCCAAGGTTGAGCACAGGGCACCTACTCATTCCCATCGATGTCTTCCTAACTCTCACTCATTAAGTACAGACATTGGCTAGAATACTACAGGCCATTGCTCCCCTCCTACCACAACTAGCCTAGTAGTCAACCTCACCACCTACATTGCAATCGTTAGTTCAACCCTCACTTGCTCTTGTACCCTTGGGAGGCTCTCCGACAGATCAATAGTAGATCCCCCCAAACTATCTTCAGCAGGCTGGGACATCACTCGGAGCACCATTGTCCCCAACAATGGAGTTCAGTGCGCCCTCTCACCATGAATCTGCCCTACCCAAGTCAAACACCTAATTCGCTGACTCGAGTGAAGGACTCACTAAGGGCTCAACTTCGATGAGGTGCAACACGAGTTCCAGCATTTAAAGGGGGAGGCCGAGGACCTTACCTCGAGCTGCTCTCTATTCGTCCAAAGCATTCAAGATAAGTCCCTCCCAGACAACTTTTGCCTCCCAACATTGGAGGCATTTAATGGTAGCTCCGATTCAGCAAAGCACACTATGACCTTCAAGGCACAGATGTCATTATATGGCACACACTATGATGTGTCAAGCGTTCCCAATGACATTAAGGGGTCGGCCTGAGAATGGTATAGCCACCTGGAACCATTCTTGGTCTCCTCCTTTCCTCAGCTTGTGAAAGAATTCAAACTTCACTTTCTTGCTAATGTGCATCTGAAGCCCTTCGCGGTCATGCTACTCGGGCTAAGACAAAGGGAGGACAAGCCTCTCTCTTGCTTCATCCCTCAATTTGCTAATGAGATCCGAGGGGTTCAAGATGCCCATCCCTCTCTAGTGATACAAACTCTCATGATGGGCCTACAACCCTCCCACTTCTTCTAGTTACTGGTTAAGAGGTCATCCATGACTGTCCCCAAAATGTTCCAAAGGGCAAACCAATACTTGGCCATAAAGGCCATGATATGTGGTTGGCGCAAGGAGCCTCACAAAAGACTGCACCAAGAACCACCCCGAACCCCAACTTTAGGCTCACTGGGAAGGAGACATCCTTGATCCAAGGCACCCCACTCGAGGCTTAGGCCACAACAGACAAATGCCCTTGGTGATCTCTATTAGGATGGCTAATGCCTAGGTTAAGAGGGTCATGGTTGATATGGATAGCTCCATCGACGTGCTATACTTCGATGCTTTCCAAAAATTGGGGTTGACGGTGGGCAACCTCTCCCCAATGACGTCGTCACTGACTTAGTTCATTGAGTATTCCATCTCCCCCCTCGGGGATGGTAAACCTCCATGTTACGTTGGGTGAAGAGCCACACTCCAAGACCTTGGCAATGAAGTTTATGATAGTAGACATCCTTTCGGCTTATAATGCCATCATAGGCCGACCTACGCTCAACTGGCTAAAGGCGGTGGTTTTAACATATCACATTATGATGAAGTTCCCAACCAAGACTAGTATTTGCAAAGTAAGAAGCGACCCCTGAGAGTCCAAGCGATGCTATTTGATAGCAATTCTATTACTAAAGAAGATGAAAGTTGAAGCACCACTTGCATATACCCAGGATCTCAGTAAGGTGCCCTCTCACCCTGAGTTGACATAGCAAATGGTCGAGGTTCCCCATAACAAGGCCCGACCTTACTAGGTCATCAAGGTGGGGGTAGCACTCCTTGTGGAAAGTCGTATCTAGCTAATTGACTTAGGCAGAGCACCAATGTCTTTGCCTTATCATCGAAGGACATGTCGGGCATCGACCCAAAGGTTGTATAGCACCACTTGAATGTTCTCCCAGGGACTCAGCCGATGAAGCAAAGGTCCTATCGGTTCACCCCCGAGCGTCAACAAGCAATTCAAGATGAAGTAGAGAGGCTGTCGGAAGCCGAGTTTATTTTTGAAGTTCAATATCTTTAGTTGTTGTCCAATGTGGTTTTGGTTAAGAAAGCTAATGGAAGTTGGAGGACATGTATTGATTACACCGACCTTAATTAAGCCTGTCTAAAGGATAGCTACCCACTCCCCAGGATGGATCAATTAGTGGATGCCACTTCGAGGCATAAGCTACTCACCTTCATGGATGCGTTCTCAAGCTGAAACCATATAAGGATGTGCCTCAGGATTGGGAGCACATCTCCTTTATTATGGACCATGGAATATACTGCTATGAGGCCATGCCCTTCGGGCTAAAGAACGTAGGAGCAACTTACCAAAGAATGGTCAATAAGATGTTCAAGCAATATATCGAGAGAACATGGAGGTATATATAGATGATATGATAATAAAGAGCAAAACGTCAAGCACTTATTTAGGGGATCTAGTGGAGATGTTCCGAACTCTAAAGAAGTTCAACATGCACCTAAACCTATCCAAGTGCACCTTTGGAGTTGGATCGAGGAAATTCCTCGACTTTATCATCCACTAGAAGGGAATATATGCCAACCTTAAGAAGGTTTGTGCTATTAATGAGATGTAACCATCCCAGTCTATAAAAGAAGCCTCCCTTTTTTCAAGCATTGAAGAACCCAAAAGACTTCGTCTAGACCAAGGAGTGCTAGGAAGCCCTTGAAGGATTAAAGTGACATCTTTCCCGACTGCCACAGCTCACTTCAGCTACCCCAAGCAAGGCACTGAGCTTGTACCTATCAGCTACCAAACAAGCCATCAGCTCGATACTATTACGAGAAGATGCAAGAGAGCAATGACCCATCTACTACACCAGCCAAATGCCGAATGAGCCCAAGGAGTGCTATTCCTCCCATTGACAAGTTGGCACTTGCTCTAGTGTTGGCTGCAAGAAAGTTGCAGCCCTACTTCCAGGCACACTTGATACGAGTGATCACAAACTAGCCATTACAACAAGTCCTCTTGAAATTTGACGTCTCGGGGTGGATGTTGAATTGGTCAATGGAGCTAGGAGAATTTAATATCTAGTATGTCCTGAGGGCAGCCATCAAGGCCCAGACATTGGTGGATTTCATATCAAAATTGGTGCCCTTTCCCGAAGGCGAAGGAGAGCCCATCATCCCAACTTGGACCTTACTCATAAATAGTTCGACCACTTCAGAAAGAGGCAAAGCTACACTTGTACTAAGGGGCCTGGACAATCAAGCCTATAAGCATACCCCACGGTTTGAGTTCAAAATTACCAACAATGAAGTTGAGTATAAAGTCCTCTCTAGACTTCAGTTGATGAGGGAACCCTAAGTATAAGAGCTGGTGGTGTTCAGCGACTCGTAGCTAGTCATCAACCAAATCGACGGAAGCTATGAAGCCCGAGATGCAACCATGGCGAGATACATGGCTAAGGTATGTCAATTCACCCATTGCTTCCATTGACTTACCATGCATACGATTCCCCAAGCGAACAACACTCAAACAGACATGTTGGCCAAGCTAGCCTTAGCTTGACCAATGGGAAGGAGCCACCTGATGGTCGAAGTTCTCCTCGCCTGAACTATCAAAGCACAAGACATTGCCACCATGGAGCCCAAGGAAAGCTAGATGGACAAGATTTTACATTATAAGAAGGATGACACATTGCCCAGCGAGCCCAAGCCTAGTACTGCATCCTTAATGATCGGCTACACCCGAGAGTGTTTAGCCAATCGCTCCTTCGATGCTTGTCGCCACTTGAAGCCAAGAGAGTCCTGGCCAAAGTTCATGAAGGATTTTGTGGAGAGCACATCGAAGGGTGCACCCTGTTAGGATCAAGAGCAGCACTAAGAGGGGCAGGGGTGGTGAATTAGTGCAGCAGAAATATTACGTTGATTCAAAATCCTTCATACGATAAAAATTGGTTTCAACTCAAAACGTTTGTTTTACTTTGAATAAGTAGAGAAGAGAAGGTTGGGCAATTTGCAATATAGTAAAGTTGAATACAGTAAAGAGAATTTGTAATAAGAAAATAACACACCGGAATTTATAATGGTTCGGTCGTTGTGACCTACATCCACTTCTTATTCCTCCTCCGTCGAGGTCACCGGCGTCCACTAATGGTCCTCCTTCAATAGGCGAAAATCAATCACCTCTTTACGGTACTTTCTCCTTTTCACGGGTTTAAGAGATAACCCTTATAATCCTCACTCCACTTTCTTGGATGATTACAAAGCTAAGAGAGGGAGGAGGAGGACTCTTCTCACTTTTACAACACTTCTAACACCCCAACACTTAAGATTTTTCACAATTTTGATTGCAGTTTGTTACCCTTCCATGCAGAAAATGGTGGGGTATTTATAGGCCCCAATGGCTTCAGTATTTGAGCCAAAAAGTGTCGCATCCTCGGATTTTAGGGTACTGACAGTACCACCGCTTGACTCTTTAACACTGAGCGGTACCATTGACCAATCTGGCAGTACCATCACCTGATAGAGCTCTCAAAGACTGAGCTTTAGCGGTACCACCACTTGACAAGTGGTACCACCGCTGGCAGGTAATAACTGCCGGAGGTACCACCACCCAGTCTGGGCGATACCACCGCCCAGAACACCTGGGAGACCGAGTCCCAGGCGGTGCCACCACCGGCTGTGACTTCAAGTGCTGAATGGGCTGTTCAATCTGGCCCAATTCAGTCCTGTTAAGGGCCCAGTTGGCCCCTAACTGAGTTAGTGTGATTACCTCTCAATCTTAACTCAAATTAAGGTCTAACTACAATAATTAAGATATTTAACAAAGCATTCTTGTTCTGATTCATCAATTGTTCTTCCAACAAGCTTCTAGCAATCTATCGGCGAACTTCCAACGATCTCTTGGCAATATTCCGGCGGACTTCGAATAAGCTCCTGGACTTCACAACGATCTTCTTAGCGAGTTCCGACGAGCTTCTTTGGCAAGCTCCTGGACTTCTTGGTTAATTCCGGTGGAACTTCCGACGAATGTTCGGACTTCCGACGAACTCTCGAACTCCTAATGAAATCTCGATCTTGACTCCGAAACAATGTTTGCTTTATATCTGACCGCTATCGTAGTTAATCCTACACACTTTTCTCAACATATAGATTAGATTGAACAATTTATCAATTGATTTCATCATCAAAATCTGAGATTTAACTCTCCCCCTTTTTTATGATGATAAATTTAACCTTAACTCCCCCTATCTATATGCCATAATTGAGAAAAAATATTCTTGAATTCAAGACCTTTGAATTCAAGTATCAAACCGATAAGTTATATTCATTTAAACTTATCAACATATATATTATGATAATTATCATGATTTACCAATACGATATCACGTATTTATCAATAAAAAAATGATGTCAAGGCATGACATCCATTTTCAAGTTAAAGATGATAGACAATCATCATTTTCAAATATGATATGAGTTTCGAATATGAAATTTAGTAAGATGACAATTCTCGATAAAAATATGACAATTCATCATTTTGAGGCATAGTATCAATTGTAAATAGCAAATTAAGCTCATAATACTTTATTATTATGATAGACATTTATCAAACATTCATGAAACATTTCAAGTATCTACGATATATACGATGCATGCATTTTGAGGTAACTATGATAAAGATTTCAAATATTCATATGCAATACATTTTGATATGTTTCAAGTATGTGCAATGTATTTGATGATTCCAATTATATTTGCTCATATTTCAAGCATTCGCAATACATTTTATGCACTTATCTAAGACATTCATTTTGTCATCAATTTGTCACATTTCTCCCTCTTTGTCATCAACAAAAAGGAGAACAATTCAACAATGCAAGTGTGGTAAAGATTCAAGCAAGTTTTATACTAATTTATCGAAACCATAAAGGAAGGTAAGCAAAAACTTTGCATGATAACTTTTTGAAAAGCTAACATTTTTATTTTTACTCAAGGGCTTTTTTATTCTTCTTTAGTTGTGCAAGTTTCTTTCTTTCTTTGTCATAGAAAAATAAGAAGAGGAAGAAGAGTAAGGAAAAAATCCATCAAGAACCAAATTTCATGAAATGATTTGAACCAAGTCAAATTCAAAACAATAAATGAGTTTCATTAAATCATGCTTCAATTTTAACAAAGAGAATGGATTTATGAAAAGAATCAAGATATCCATACGAAATCAAATCCCCATTCTTGCAAGTGATCATCACATACTAAAAATTCATAAAATTTTTCTTTCATTAGAAGAGTAAGGAAGAAGCATCAAATGAAGGATTAAAAATCCTTGAATAAAACTTTATAAATTAAATTCGTTTCTCATTAAAAATTCATAAGAGTGAAATCCGTGAGAGATGCATTTGTCAATGAATTCCATTAGTGAAGGGACTAAGTGTATAAAAAATTATTAAGTGATGG
Source organism: Musa itinerans (assembly GCA_001649415.1). NCBI lineage: Eukaryota > Viridiplantae > Streptophyta > Magnoliopsida > Zingiberales > Musaceae > Musa > Musa itinerans. The sequence goes on from LVTN01000787.1 coordinate 32,266, forward strand.
AGTAAGAGTATGAAGTAAACTTGATACCAAGGAAGATAAAAAATAAATAAATTCATAAAAGCTCTATTCATGAAATACATTAAAAGAAAGATAGTCCGGAAAATAAATACGACAAACTCATGCATTCGGACAATTTAACATCCCTAACTCCCTTCTAATGAAATCAAATTGTTCTTCATTTAAAGGTTTTGTAAAGATATCGGCCAATTGATGTTTTATATCAATGAATTCTAAGATTACATCATGATTATTAACATGATCTCGTATAAAGTGATACCTAATGTCAATATGTTTAGTTCTAGAGTGTTGAATAGGATTTTTCGTTAAATATATTGCATTTGTGTTATCACATTTTATGTATTCTTAAGATAAATTCTATAATCTTCTAATGTATTTTTCATCTATACGACTTGTGCACAACATGCACTAGCCTCTATGTATTCGGCTTCAGTCGTAGATAGTGCAACCAAGTTTTGTTTCTTGGAAGACCAAGAGATAAGTGCATGACCAAAGAGTTGACATGTTCCGGATGTGCTTTTTCTATCTAATCTACATCCAACAAAATCCGCATCAGCATAAGCAATTAATTCAAAGTTTTTGGATTTTGGATACTATAATCATATATTAGTGATTCTTTTAAGATATCTAAGAATTTTTTTAACTGCTTTAAGATGAGATAGCTTAAGATTGGATTAAAACCTAGCACAAAGTCCTACACTAAACATAATGTCCGGTCTAGTTACGATGAGGTATAGTAAACTACCTATTATACCCCTATAAGCTTTTTGATTAAAGCTTTCTCCACTTTCATCAATGTCTAACTTAGTGGAGGTATTCATAGGAGTATTGATAGCCTTTGAATTATCCATATTAAATCGTTTTAGCAAGTCTAATGCATATTTTGTTTGATTAAAAAAAATACCATTACTAAGTTGTTTTATTTGTAAGCCTAAAAAGAATGTTAGTTTACCCATTAAGCTCATTTCAAACTCTTG
>LVTN01000787.1:33783-49546 GCA_001649415.1 Musa itinerans
AGAAGAACGAGTTTGAACCCCTTTTGATGTGTCTCCTATGATTAGCTCCTTAGAATGAGCATCTACGTACTTCCATTCCTTGGGTAAGAATATTTCAGAAGAAAATGCATCCAAGTTACTAGTTGAAGGAGAAGGTTCATTTAAATTCAAAGCATCAAAATTAAGATCATCATCAAACTCATTTTTCTTAAATTCGGAAACTTCATTAAAGATAACATGATTAGATTCTTGTATAACCAAAGTTCTTTTGTTAAAAATATGAAAGGCTTTAGAACTGGAAGAATAGCCAAGAAAATTTTCTTTATCGAATTTTGCATTAAACTTTCCTAAGGCATCTTTTTCATTCAAGATAAAACATTTACGATCGAAAACTTTAAAATATAAACTGTTGGGTTTTTTATTGTTCCATAATTCATAAGAAGTTTTGAAAAGTAATGGTTCTACTAGAACCCTATTCATGACATAGCATGTCGTATTAACGGTTTTGGTCCAAAAATATTTGGGTAGGCTATGTTCGTTCAACATGGTTCTTGTCATTTCTTGTAAGTTTCTATTTTATCTTTCTACTACTCCATTTTGTTGAGGATTTCTTGAAGTAGAGAAATTATGGTTGTATCCATTAGATTCATAAAAATTTTGGAAATCACAGTTTTGAAATTCGCCACCATGATCACTCCGAATTGATGAAATCATAAAGCCTTTTTCATTTTGAATAAGTTTACAAAACTTTAAAAAATACCTAAAGCAATCACTTTTTTGTGCCAAGAAGTATGTCCAAGTGTATCTACTATAATCATCCATAATTATAAATGCGTACTTGCTACCTCCTAGGCTTGATATATCAATTGGTCCAAACAAATCCATATGGATCAATTGCAATAGTCTAGAGGTGCTTATTTGATTCATTGGTTTGAAACTATCTTTTATTTGTTTTCCTAATTGACATGCATCACACACATTGTCTTTAACAAACTTAATGTGAGGAATACCTCTTACAAGTTCTTTAGATAAGATTTGAGATATTAGTTTCATGCTAGCATAACCTAATCTCCTATGCAAAAGCCAAGCATCGTCATTCAAAATCAAAAAACACATTTCATTGCAAAGATCATCAATGTCGATAGTGTATATATTGTTTTATTTTAGGGCAATCATATATGTGTTTTTGTGTGATTTTTTAATAATGCAAGCATTGGATTCAAATCTAATGATATATCCTTTATCACACAATTGACTAATGCTCAAAAGATTATACTTTAAGCCATCAACCAACAACACATCTTCAATCAAAAAGTTAGATTTGTTACCTATGGTTCCTTTGCCAATGATTTTACTCTTGTTATTTCTGAATGTGACATACCCTTCGTCTAGGCTAGTGAGTTTAGAGAATTGAGATGGATCTCCAGTCATGTGCCTTGAGCATCCACTATCAAGTTACCATCTCTTACTCCTAGCTTGTGATAGTAAATAATTCTACAAAAAATGATGATTTTTAGGTACCCATTTGACCTTGGATGTCTCAAAAATCGATCTACTCAACTTATCATATTGCATTAAGTTCTTTACGGTTCCTTTAGGAACCCAAATCAATTTATGTGGACTACATCTCTTAAATAGACATTGATAAGCAACATGTCCAAATTTGCAACAAAAGATGCATTTATTTCAGGGTGAAACATGCAAGGTAGGGCCTTTAACAAAAGTGGTTGGATTTTGGTGAGAGCTACTCACAAATCCAATTCCGCCTCTTCTATGAATGTGACCCTTATTGGCAAGGATCATGTTCAAGGACTTGCTACCAACCTCAAACTTTTCTAAGGTTTCTTTGAGTAGCAAGTTTTCCTTTTTAAACGTTTCTAATTCATCACATTTTGTGCAAGGAACTAAACTATCATTGTGCTCAACTTTTAATTTATCAAAATCACTAATAAAAGAAGCATGCTCCTTTTTTAATAGTTTATATTTTTTATAAACTAATTTACATTCATCAAATAAATCATGAAAAGCACTTAGTAATTCATCAAAAGATAAATTTGCATCTAATGAACTACTTACCTCATCTCTGATAGCAGTGCATAGTGAGCAACTTGCTCTATGTTGGTTGGCTCCTCTTCTTCGGATGCACTTGAGTTGTCCCAAGTTGCTTTAAGAGTCTTCTTCTTCTTTGGTTGCTTCTTTGCTTGAGGACATTCACTTTTGAAATGTCCCGGCTTCTTACATTTATAGCATATAACTTGTTCTTTCTTGGGTTCAAATTTATTTTTATTGTCATTTTTAAATTTATTCCTTTTTATGAATTTTTTGAATTTTCTAGTCAAGAGTGTCAAGTCATCATCATAGTTCTCATCACTTGAATTTTCTTTCAAGTGGTCTTCTTGAGTTCTTAGTGTCATATCCTTCCTATTCTTTGGAATGTTGTTCTCAAGCTCTTCATGAGCATTGCAAGTCATCTCATAGGTCATTAGTGACCCGATAAGTTCTTCGAGAGGAAAATTGTTTAAATCCTTGGCCTCTTGAATGATCGTTATTTTAGGGTCCCAACTCTTTGGAAGGGATCTCAAGATTTTATTAACAAGTTCAAAGTTTAAAAAACATTTGTCAAGAGCTTTTAAACTATTGACGACATCCGTAAAATGGGTGTACATGTCGACAATAGTCTCGCTTGGCTTCATCTGAAACAATTCATAAGTATGAACTAAAAGATTTATCTTCAATTCCTTTACTCTACTAGTGCTTTCGTGAGTGATTTCGAGTGTGTGCCAAATATCAAAAGTCATTTCACAAATGGACACTCGATTGAACTCATTTTTATCTAAAGCGCAAAACAAGACATTCATAGCCTTGAATCACTCATTAGAAGAGAAGACTTTTGAAAGTCATTTTCTACAAGGTTCCATAACTCAAAAATCTATTGAAATTAGAAAAATCCTCATTCTAGTCTTCCAATATGTGTAATCCGTCCCATTGAACATGGGTGGACGTGTAATTGACTGACCCTCTTGGTTGCCGGCAAATGTCATCTCTCTTAGGTTTTAAACCAAACGAGAGTGACCTTGCTCTGATACCAATTGTTAGCATCAAGAGCGGCACTAAGAGGGGGAGAGTGAATTAGTGCAGTAGAAATATTACGTAGAGTGAATTAGTGCAGTAGAAATATTACGTTGATCCAAAATCCTTCATACCATAAAAACCGGTTTCGACTCAAATTGTTTGTTTTACTTTGAATAAGTAGAGAAGAGAAGGTTGGGTAGTTTGCAATGTAGTAAAGTTGAATGTAGTAAAGAGAATTTGCAGTAAGGAAAGAACACACCGGAATTTATAGTGGTTCGGTCGTTGTGACCTACATCCACTTCTGATTCCTCCTCTATCAAGGTCACCGACGTCCACTAATGGTCTTCCTTTAATGAGCGAAGACCAACCACCCTCTTACAACACTTTCTCCTTTTCACGAGTTTAGGAGACAACCCTTACAAGCCTCACACCTCACTTGAATGCCCCAACACTTAAGATTTTTTACACTTTTGATTGCACTTTGTTACCCTTCCATGCAAAAAAGGGTGGGGTATTTATAGGCCCCAATAGCTTCAGAATTGGAGCAAAAAAGTGTCACATCTCTGGATTTCGAGGTACTGGCGATACCACCACCATTATTAGGCAATACCACTACCTGACTCTCTAACACTAGGCGGTACCATCGCCCAGTCTGGCGGTACCACCGCCTGACAAGTGATACCACCGCTGGAAGGTAATAACTGTCGGTGGTACCACCGCTCAGAACACCTGGGAGACAGAGTCCTAGGTGGTGCCACCTCCGGTCGTGACTTCAAGTGCTGAATGAGATGTTCAATCCGGCCCAATTCAGTCCTATTAAGGGCCCAATTGGTTCCTAATTGAGTTAGTGGGATTACCTTCCAATCCTAACTTAACTTAAGGTCTAACTATAATAATTAAGATATTTAACAAAGCATTCTTGTTCCGGTTCGTCAATTGTTCTTCCAGCGATTTTTCGGCGAACTTCCGACGATCTCTCGATAATGTTCCAGTGGACTTTCGACAAGCTCCTGGACTTCATGATGATCTTCTTAGCAATTTTCAGCGAGCTTCTTTGGCAAGCTCGTGGACTTCTCGATTAATTCCGGTGGAACTTCCGACGAACTCTCGAACTCCCAACGAAATCTTGATCTTGACTCCAGCACAATATTTGCTTTATGTCTTACCGCTATCGTAGTTAATCCTATACACTTTTCTCAATATATAGATTAGATCAAATAATTTACCAATTGATTTCATCATCAAAATCCAAGATTCAACATACCCTACCCTTCAAAGTTCTCTAGTAAGACTATTATTGGCCTGCTATGTGGAAGGATGCAGTCGCCTAGTGCAACATCAATTGGCGATCTCACTAAGCCCCATCGATAATGTCTGGCCATTCACCAAGTGGGGGATGGACCTCCTAGACCCTTTTCCACCTACATCAGGCCAACGGAGATTCCTCATCGTAGGAGTGGACTACTTCACCAAGTAGGTGGAGGCCGAGCTCCTAGCATCAATCTCGAAGAAGCAGGTGGAGGGATTTATTTAGAGGAATATAATCACCAAGTTTGGAATCCCGAGGGCACTCATCATTGATAACATAACACAATTCAATGACCAAATATTTAAAGAATTCAACCAATCTTACGAGATTCAACTAAGGCTCAGCATGGTGGCCCACCCTCAAACCAATGGCTTGGCTGAAGTCACTAATCGAGCCATCTTAGAAGGAATAAAGAAGAGGGTAATCAGGGCTAAGTGAACCTAGGTCGATGAGCTCCCAAGCATACTATGGGTATCTCATACCACCCCCCAAGCCAGCACAAGCAAGACCCTTCAACTTGGCTTATGGTGCTGAGGCGATCCTTCCACCCAGATCGTCTTCCTAACTCCTTGTATAGAGAACTTCAATGAAGCCACATTTGAGGAGGGGCTCCAAGCCAAGCTAAACCCTGATCAGAGTACTCATGGCCAAGGTGCACCTCTGAATCCTGAGATATAAGAAAGTGGTGGCCAAGCTCCACGACCGCCGGGTTTGACCATGACAAATTAGAGTCAAAGACCTAGTCCTTCGAAAGGCCAAGGTAAATGACCCAACTGGCTCCAAGGGAAAACTAGTGCTAAGCTGGGAAGGATCCTACCGAGTAATCGAGGTAGTCCAAGAAGGGACTTATCGTCTCGAGACCAAAGAAGGCAAGGTGCTACCTAGGACTTGGCATAATGCTAATTTGAAGTAGAGAAAGATTTAACATTCGATCGAGGCCTACACCAGAGCTCAGACCCCGGCCCAATAAAAAGGAAACAAAAAGAAGCTACTACAAGCCAAGAACTAACAAGAGCTAAGTAAATGACTGAGGAGGAGAGTTAGGACCGTCATCAAAAGGAACCTTGATCGCCATCGGCACGTCGACATCCTCGGGCTGCTCGGTGAAGGGATCCTCCTCTACTTACATCTCTAGGTACTTTCTTTAAAGCATCCCAAGGCAATAACGTACCTGTACTTATATGCAACCTACCTCGATCGTCGAAGCCCACATCGAAACCCCTTTAACTCCTTGTATACGATGATTGCCCATTTCTCCAAGCCAAGGGACCCCAGTAGAATTCCCTCATGGCTAAATCTTGCTCCCACACACACAAGTCCTTAGTAAGCCCCTCCTAATGGGCCTTCAAAGGGGTGCCAGGGCTTGGAGCAGGCCAATCAGCCATTTCAAAGGCCATGAATGGCCTCGATCAATAAGAGCATAGGTCACGCATGGATTAGGGACCTAGCAAATGCCACGGTGGAACCTTGCATGCTTCAATAATCAAAGTGGTCGCCTTCTCTCGGGCAAGCAAAGGTCCTCCTCGCTTTGCGAGGCTCCCTAATCCGCCAACTAGCATCCCGACATGGGTTAGGCTATCCTCAGGACCCCCTTAGGCGGGCCAAGGCATCTAAGAGAAGGGAGCCTTCTTCACAACAAACTTGTGCCTCTCTTAGGGTCACAATGAGTCTGAGCAAGGCTCTTCAAATGATCCTCGGGGAGGCTTTTTGGATGGCTCCGAGGTGGGCACTATAGATGGCTCCGGGGCAGGCTCTACAAAAGGCCCCAAGGGAGGCAACATAGACAATTCTCAATGAGTTCCTAGCGCCTCTTTCAAGGTCGCAATGGTTTTGGGTGGGGCTCCTCAAATGACTTCAGGTTGTGCTTCATAGAAGGAGTCCTCATAGTAAACTTATGCCTCTTTTGGGAACATAGTGACCCCGGGGTGGGTTTTGTATAAGGCCCTGAGGGAGGCACCTTGAATGATCCTTGGGGAGACTTCACAACTAGTTCTTCTCTTGCCACTCAAGCACCCTTGGATCCAGAGGGCACCATTAAAGGACCACATCTCATCATATCCTGGAGGTCCATACCTGCAAGATGTAAGACACCAAAGTAGTGTCATCAACAACATAAGGAAGCAAGCAAGAGGAGACTAGGTCAAACCCTCCAAGGCCACACTGAGGCCGACCTTGGCCAACCAATCCTCGTCCATTCGTCTCATGGCATCAAAAGAGAAGAGTATTGAATCTCAAATTTTGATGATGAAATCAATTTATGAGTTTATAAACTAATAAGCGTTTGAGATAAGTGACATAGGAGAAACTTCGATCATAGACTTAAACCATCGAAAGGCAAATCGTTGAAGTAGGAAAATCAAACGTTGAGCCAAAGAGTATCATGTTAGAGATTGAATGTCGGGCCAGAGAATTGGTCGACGTGCCAGAGGATGGACTTTGTGCCATGAGTTCGGGCATCAGACCAGAAGGATCGAGTATTGCACCAAGAAGATCAGATATTGTGGGAGGTTAACATATCGATGGATCGAGCAATATGTCGAATGAAAGGATGATGCATTGGAGGTTTAAACAAAGTGTCGGATGAATATATGACATGCCGGACAATATGCTAAAGGCTTCATTATTGTAATTAGAGTTGTTTAGAGTCTAATTGAGTTGGTTTTGGGGCATAACCATGCCAACTTGATTAGGAGCCCTTTAGGCCTAAACTAGGGTCGAATTGAGCCTATTGGAAGGCTAATTTAGTGACCTAGGGTTGGGCTGGGCGATGGCACTGCCAGGCCCAGACGGTGGTACCACTTGAGAGCTAAAAAGCACTATTTATACTTTTCCAAAAAGTTTGATGATAGTACCTCCTAGACCGATGATGGTATTGCTAGAGCCCAAATTCTCGGGTTCTGTTCGGCGGTAGTATTGCTCGACACTAGCAATAGTATCATCAATACCTCGAAAACTCAGGGATTTAAATTTTTTACTCTATTTTTAAAGTCATTTGCAGTCTATAAATATCCCACTCATGCTTGCTTGGTGGAAGCATAAAAACTTTAATTTAAAGTGTATAAACTCTCTTGAAAAGTGTTGAATCTCTTCCTCCTTGAGTTTAGAGGTCATACTGAGGAGGTATGTGATTTTTTTGTAAAAGAGATGTGTGAAGGTTCTCTCCTGAGCCTATGAAAAAGAGAAAGAGTTGTAATAAGGGTAATTGATCTTTGCCCATTGAAAAGAAGATAAGTAGTGAAAGTCGATATCCTCGAGGGAAGAGGAATCGGGAGTGGACATAGGTTGGGAAGATTGAACCACTATAAATCTGATTTGCATTTCTCTTTATAATTTTCCTTGCTATTACTAACTAATTTAGTTGCTCACAACCCTTACTCGCATTCTAAGTTAAACGAATTTTCAATATGTATTTTTTGATCAAAATTTTTCAAATTGAAACTTTATTTCGAAAGCACTAATTCAAACTTTATTACTAACTAATCTAATTTCTCACAACCCTCCTCTCTTAGTGCCTTTATAATCCTGACAATTAGTATCAGAGTTTAGTTCTCTCAGTTGGTTTAACACCCAAAAGAAATTAAATGACTTTTTCAAACATAGGACGGAGTATACTTATTGGAAGACACGAATGAAGATTTTTTTGATTTCTATATATTTTGATTTGTAGAATCTCGTTGAATGTAATTTTTAAAAATCCTCTAAACTAAATAAATAAATAGAATAATCTTGAGAAGAAAATATTTTCTTTAAATGCTAAAGCTATAAACACTTTATTTTGTGCTTTAGATAAAAATGAGTTTAATCATGTTTCTACATGTTAAACTACATATGATATTTGGCATACACTTGAAGTTACTCATGAAGGCATAAATATAGTAAAAGAATATAAGATTAATCCTTGATACATAATTATGAATTATTTAGAGTGAAGCCAAGCGAAATCATTAGTGACATGTACATCCATTTTACGGATGTTGTCAATAGTTTGAAAGCTCTTAGTAAATATTATGCTAATCCTGAATTAGTTAATAAAATTTTAATATCTCTTCCAAAAAGTTGAGATCCAAAGATAACTACAATTCAAGAAACAAAGGACTTGGACAACTTTCCTCTTGAAAAACTCATAGGATCATTAATAACCTATGAAATGACTTGCAAGACACATGATAAATTAAAAAAAAACCTTCCAAAGAACATAAAGAATATTGCACTTAGAACAAAAGAAGACCACTTGAGCGAAAGCTCAAGTGATGATGATGATGACTTAACACTCCTCGCAAGAAAATTTAAAAAGTTCATGAAAAGGAACAAAATAAATTCTATAAGATAAGGATCTAAGAATAAAAATAAACTTAAAAAATATACAATAATTTGTTCTAAACGCAAAAAGCTAAGGCACTTCAAAAATGAGTATCCATAACCGAAAAACAAGCTGTCAGCATAAAAGAAGAAGAAAGCACTTAAAGCAACTTGGGATTAATCAATTGCATCAGAAGATGAAGAGCAAATCAATGAAGACAAAGTAGCAAACTACGCATTGATGGCTTTCAACAATGAGGCATGTGACTCAACTGAAATTCCTTTACCTTATAATGAAGTTTTTGATACATTTCATAATTTATATGATGAACTTAAAATAATTAGTAATAAATATAAATTGCTAAAAAAGGATCATGTATCTCTCTCTAATGAATTTGATGAATTGAAAAATAACTATGACGGTTACATATTAACATCTTACACTAAATGTAAAGAAATAGACTCACTCAAAAAGGAAAATATGTTATTATAACAAACATTAAAAGATTTTAAAATTAAAAATAAATTATTAAATATTATTCTTGTTAATAGAGGTTATATATATAGAAAGGAAGGAATCAGCTTTGTGAGCAGCAATACTTAACAAAAGCCAACTATATTTGTAAAAGGACCCACATTACATGTTCCCCTAAAGTTAAATATAATTTTTATGGAAGATGTAATCATTATGCTTATACATATTCATTTAAAAAATATAACTCTCATAAATTAGTTTAGGTTCCTAAAGGAACCATAAATGATTTAATGCCAAAAGTCAAGAAAGATAGATCTAACCATGAATGACCCAAAGTTAAATATGTACCTGAAGCAAACCCCTATTTCTTGTAAGTATATCTCCAATCGAAAGCTAGGAGTAAGAGATGGTATCTTGATAATGGATGCTCAAGGCACATGACCGAAGATTCTAACATATTTTTCAAAGCTCACTAGCCAAGATAGAGGATATGTCACCTTCAGAGACAACAACAAAGGAAAAATTATCGGTAAAGGAAATATATGTAACAAATCAAATCTTTTGATTGAAGATGTTCTATCAGTATATGGCTTCAAACATAACTTACTAAGTATTAGTCAATTGTGTGATAAGAGATATAATATTAAATTTGAATCTAATGCTTACATTATAGATATACCATATAAAAATAAATTTATGATTGCCTTAAGGAGCAATAATGTGTATACTATTGATCTTGATAATTTTCATAATGAAAATTATTTTTCAATTTTAAACAATGATGTATGGCTTTAGCATAGGAGATTAGGTCATGAAAGTATGAAATTGATCTTACAAATTGTAACTAAAGAACTTGTAAGAGGAATGCCTAGAATTAAATTTATCAAAAATAAAGTTTGTGATATATGCCAACTAGGTAAACAAATAAAGAGTAGCTTTAAACCTAAAAATGATGTGAGTACCTCTATACCATTATAATTAATTCATATAGATTTATTTGGACCAATTGATATCACAAGTTTAGGAGATAGTAAATATGCTTTTGTGGTTATTAATGATAATAATATATATACTTAGACATACTTTTTAGCACATAAAAGTGATTGTTTTAAATATTTTATAAAGTTTTACAAATAAGTTCAAAATGAAAAAGGTTTTATAATTTCTTCTATTCGTAGTGATTATGGTGGTGAATTTAAAATTCATGATTTTCAAGAATTTTGTGATTCAAATGGGTATGACCATAATTTCTCTACTCTAAGAAATCCATAACAAAGTGGAGTTATTGAGAGAAAAAATAAAAGTTTATAAGAGATGGCAAGAACCATATTTAATGAATATAACCTACCCAAATTTTTTGAGCCAAAGTTGTTAACATAACATGCTATGTAATGAATAGGATTCCGATAAGACCACTACTATCTAAAACTTCTTATGAGCTATGGAACAATAAAAGACGTAACATTTTATTTTTTAATATTTTTTATTATAAATATTTTTTTATTTTAAATAAAAAGGATGCCTTTGGAAATTTTGATATAAAATCTGATGAAGACATTTTTCTTGAATATTTCTCTATTTCTAAAGCTTATCGAGTTTTCAATAAAAGAAACTTTATTATTGAGGAATCTATCTATGTTATTTTAATGAGTCTCCCGAATTTAAGAAAAGTAATTTTGATAATGGTTTTAAATTTGATATATTAAATTTAAATGAGAATTTTTCTCTCCAAAGCAACTTGGATACATCTACTTTCAAAGAATCATTATCCAAGGAATAAAAGCATATATATACATATCGTAAGGAGCTAATTATTGGAGATACATCAAAAGGTGTTCATACACGTTCTTTATTTAAATTTTTTTGTGCAAACGCTACTTTTTTATCTCAAATTGAACCTAAATATATTGATGATACTCTCAAAGATGACTCATTAGTTTTTGCAATGCATAAAGAATTAAATCAATTTGAAAGAAATAAGGTTTGGACTCTTGTTCCAAGACCTAGTGATCATATTATGATTGGCATTAAATGGGTCTTTAGGAATAAGCAAGATGAATAAGGTATCGTGATTCAAAATAATACTAGATTAGTGGCCAAAGGTTTCAACCAAGAAGAATGTATAGACTATAAAGAAACTTTCGCTCCTATGGTAAGACTTGAAGCTATAAGAATGCTCCTTACCTATGCATATTTTAAAAATTTTAAGTTATTTCAAATGGATGTCAAAAGTACTTTTCTTAATGGTTTTATTTCCGAAGAAGTTTATGTTGAGCAACCACCTAGATTTGAAAATGTTTTTTTTTCAAACCATGTTTATAAGTTATCTAAGGCTCTCTATGGGTTGAAGCAAGCCCCTAGGGCTTAGTATGAGAGGCTTAGTACTTTTCTTATTCAAAATAATTTTTTAAAAGGTAAGGTCGATGTCACATTATTTATTAAATATTTTAAAAATATTTTTTTATTATTTAAATTTATGATGATGATATTATTTTTGGTTCTACAAATAAATCTTTATATGAATCATTTACTAAAAGTATGAGCCAAGAATTTAAAATGAGTTTAATTGGTTAATTGATATTTTTCTTAGGATTACAAATTAAGCAACTAAGTGATGAAAATTTTATTAATAAAACTAAGTATACTTTGGATCTACTAAAATGATTTCATTTGGATAGTGCTAATGTTATTAACACACTGATGAGTATTTTTACTAAAATAGACATGGACAATGAAGGATAATACTTTGATTAAAAGACTTAGGTATCATAGGTAGTTTATTATATCTTACTGCAACTAGACCTGATATAATATTTAGTGTTAGGCTTTATACAAGATTTCAGTCCAATCCTAAATAATCTCATTATAAAGTAGTTAAAAGAATTTTTAGATACTTAAAAGGAACTCCTAATCTAGGATTATGGTATCCAAAATTTAAAAATTTTGATTTGATTACATATGTTGATTCTGACTTTGTAGGATATAAAATAGATAGAAAAAATACCTCTGGAATATGTCAATTTTTAGTTCATGCATTTGTTTCTTGGTCTTCCAAAAACTAAAATTTTATTGCATTATCTACAATTGAGGTTGAATATATAATAGTAAGTGTGCACAAGTAATTTAGATAAAGAATACTTTCAAAGATTATGGACTTTATGAAAAATGTTCCTATAAAATGTGATAATACTAGTATAATTTGTTTAACAACGAACCCTATTCAACACTCTAGGACTAAACACATTGATATTAGACATTATTTTATTAAGGATCATGTTAATAATCATGATATATCTTTATATTTCATTGACACAAAACATCAATTAGCATATATTTTTATAAAACCATTGAATGAGGAAAAATTCAATTTTATTAGAAGAGAATTAGTCAAGTTGAATCCTTCAAATGCATGAATTCTTCTAATATGATTTAAAAAAAAAAGGAGATTCATTCAAATGGATCATTATCTTGAGTTCTCGTTGTTTATTATTCATGATTTATATACCCCATCATCAAATTGATCTCTCATGGCTTAAACTTATTTTTTATATTAATATCCTTATGTGATATCAAAATAGTTTTACAATTGACATATTGATGTAAATAAAAAGAAATAGCACCATAAATCAATTGATATCCTTCTCTTCTTTTTTATGATGACAAAGGGGGAGAGAGGAGTAGTAATTTGCATATTTCTTTTTTTTGTTCATGACAATGTGGGAGAAGTTAATTGTACCCTTTGATGACATTGAAAAATTATGATGTCTTAACTTATAATGATTTGAAATTATGCATATAACATTTGCAATGAAAGTCACTATGATTATTTTGATCTTTGAAATAAAAACTAAAATTATACATATGACCTTTGTAATGAAAGTCATTATGATTTTTTATTAAAATTTATTTCAACTTGAATTCAAAGAGTAGCATTAAAAAGTTATCATTTTTGAATTCGAGTTCATTTCACAATGGCATATAGACAGAGGAAGTTTAGTTAAAACTCCGCTATCAATTAGTTGTCATTATTAAAAAAATGAGAGATTGTTGAATCCCGGATTTTGATGATAAAATCAATTGATGAGTTTATGGACTAATAAGCGTTTGAGATAAGTGATGTAGGAGAAACTTCGATCATGTACTTGAACCATCAAAAGGTAAATCATTGAAGTAGGAAAATCAGATATTGCGCCAAAGAGTATTATATTATAGATTGGACGTTAGGCCAAAGGATTAGTCGACGTGCCGAAGGATGGACTTCATGCCATGAGTTTGGGCATCAGGCCGGAATGATCGGGTATTGCATTAAGAAAATCAGATGATGTAGGAGGTCAACATGTCGATGGATCGGACAATATGTCAAAGGAAATGACGATGTGTCGGAGGTTCGAACAAAGTGCCAAATGCATAACATATTTAGTGCATCTATGCTAATGCAGTTGAGATAAGGGGCGAGAACTTCCAATAGTTGAAAGCCTCCACAAAAAAGGATGGAGGGAAAAACAAAGTCTCATATTTAGTGCATCTATGCTAATGCAGAACATATGATGTGACGTATAGGTTCGGTCACCCCACCGAATAGCCACTAGCTTGAACTTGATTGATATATGATAGACCTCCTAGAGCATCTCTAGGTTGGAGGCTAACATCATAAAGTTTGAGTCGACGGACTCCACCTTTAGTGGTGGGGGCGGGGCGGGGCATAACTTCCATTGGGGCGGTTGACTCGACTCCTTTCGAGATCGAAGCTTTCGTAGTTAGCACCAAGAGTGGTGATGAGGACGACAACCTATCCAAGTCCAGGTTATTGGAGGAGAAGGTTGAGAATGACATTGCAAATCCTTGAGAAGTGAGGTTGTTGGGGTACTTTGAGTGCTTGTTAACAAGGGTTTTGATCTTAAGCTAAGATGATGAACACTTGAGGCTACTAATGGGTATTTATCGAACACAACGGAGGTATTTCATATGCTTGGCCATCTATTAAATTCCTGAATAGTTTTGGATGAGGTGGGACATGTGACACCATCCACACAACCTAGGTCACGTGGCACCATCCCCATGTTGCAACTGATAATAGTCAAGATCTCCCGTGATAACAACCTCAACAACAACCGAGATTTCCGCAACTCTGTTGAGGAGATGTCGTAAATCTGTTGAGGAAGATCCTCCTCTGTTGAGAAAAATTTTCTCTTCTAACATGTATAAATAGGGAGTGTTGTATTGTTTCAACATAATGTAATCATTCTTCTTTGTATTTCATTTCTATCATGGTATCAAAGCTCTTATCGCTGTAGTATTTTCTATGGACATCCTCCCTCTTCTCCTCCCTGCGTCGGTGGTATTCTTTACTGTTGCCTTTCCTCTGCCTCTTCCTGCGGAAGTAGAGCCGATGTAGCATTGCAACTGCTCCCCGGCCAGCGACCTCTCCTCCTCGTTCCTGCATCTCGCTTGAGCGAGAAGTGCCGTTGCCACCGTCCTTGCCACACAGCCATCATTGCCTTCCTGCGGCAGTAGGAACGATTGCAGTTCTTCTTCAATGATCCCCCTCCAGGAACAAAGGAACTAGGACGAGCAATAGCCTATAGTTCCTCCTCTCTATCGTAGTAGCCTTCTCTATTGCAGCTGCAGCAACCCTCTCTACCATAGCCGCAGCAGCCCTCTCTATCACTACAGCCGCAGCAGCCCTCTCTGCCATAGCCGCAGCAGCCCTCTCTGTCGCAACAGCCGCAGCAACTGCAGCAGTAGTGATCTGCTCTTCTCCCAAGCCGCTGTCCCCTGCTCCACCTTCTTCGCCTCGACGATGAAGTACTGTTGTTGATTATCATACCTCAACTCTGTTGAGGAAAATTCTCTCTTCTAACATATATAAATAGGGAGTATTGTATTATTTCAACATAATGTAATCATTCTTCTTTGTATTTCATTTCTATCAGCAACAATCAAACGGATCATCATAGAAATTATGATCGAATCCACCATGATCCCTATAATGGCCATGCATCAATAAATGATTCCAGTATGGCCCCCTTTTTATTGTCGGTAGGTATGACTCATGCAACTGTCAAGCCATTATCGGATCCACCTAGATTCTTTTGCTTGTTAAAAAGGGAGTTTGCCTAGCACATGCCTTGGCCAAGCTCCTACACCATTATATTATGGTGGTGCAGACCCTTATCACACCATAGCACCTAGCATTCTGGCTCTTTGTTTGCCACCACACCCGATTACCGATCCTTTTCATGCCACTACATTTGGCCTTTTGGCTTGGCTCGTCATTACGTTTGGTCTTTTAGCCCATAGCATGCCACCTAGCACAGCTTTCGATCCTCTACATGTTGTCATCCCCAACTTTCATGAACCATTTCATTATCATCTATTGAAGCTCTGACTTTTCGATCCTCGTATAAGATTTCAGCCATCATTGGAATTATATTATTACCATAAAGAGCCTTCTTACTACCTCATCGCATTGTCTTGACTAGTCATCCCCTTCCGCTTCATTGCTACCTCAGGTACTTTGAATCGATAAGGTGTTGAATCTCGGATTTTGATAATGAAGTCAATTGTCATTTGTTATCTAATCCATATGTTGAGATAAGTGTGCAGGATTAACTACGATGAAAGTAAGA